>JADLZK010013007.1:0-109375 GCA_015847255.1 Hyparrhenia diplandra
GCGCACGCTCATATAAACCAATTTCCATAGTAACATAATTCGAGGCCTAAACCAGATAATAATGTGCTGTTTATACCACTAGAGAGCAGCTTTTGACATATTTTTCCTTGGCCCAAGAGCCGCTTGGCCCAGACATAGTCAATCGGTCTTCCCTTCCTGTGCTCCAACCTCCTGCAGGTAGTGCTCTGCATCCAGAGCGGCCATGCAACCTGACCATCCAAGAGATTATCATATATAGAGTTAGAAAGTTTTCTTAATCGATCTGCTCATGTTATAATATTACTACCGAGAAACAATGTCAACAGGGACTGCATTTGAAACTGACACTATTTCAGGAACAGATAACAGAGAGGAACAATGGATGTAGCCCCTTCGAAATTCCATGTAGCTTAAATTTAAATTAAACTTAGAATGGATTTTCATGAAGGAATAAAACCATATCAATGCAAATCACTTCTCAGTTCTCACTCAATTAATAAAGGGAAAAGGATAATCAAAACAGAGAACTCAATGATTAGCAATCCCTCTAACCATAATTCCTTAGAAGTTGTTTCACAGTTACCTACTCCCAGTCCCAGCATAATTGCCCAACCAGATTATTAGCATCAAGTTATTAAAAATGTTGCAAGGAATAGGCTTAATAGTATTTTACTACTAATTAAATGCTTGTACGTGTATTGAACTTTGATTGCAAGACAATTATTTAACATACTATTTCCTTTAGAAGATAATGAAAAATCATCACTATAGTTTAATTGAAAAATTCAGTTATGTAATGGAAAAGGGTATAATCCCAGTTCAGAAAAAGTAAATAAACATAGAAAAAAAGAGCAATGAAAACTGTGAACACAATGATTCAGAACAAAAGAGTAAGAGACCATAGGAACCTAACCATAATTCCTCACAGTTATGCTGATAATGTTCCAAGGATTAAACTTAATAGTATCTAACTACTAGTTAACAGCTGGTTCTCTTCTTAAATCTCAACGCAAGAAAACATCACTATAGTGTAATTGCAAAATTCAGTTATTCCGCCAACATTGAATAATCTATAATCTCAAATATCACAGCCGACGAGAACCTCAATACTGGTACAAGGAGCAAAGATATACTTTCAATGCCTACAACATTTATAAAGGTAGGTTTCAAGTAATACAAGGAGAAAGCTTCACGCCCCTGAGAGAAAAATCTTGTGGAGAATTCAAAGAGTAAAGGTCAAAACTTGAAAAGGGGGACTGATTCTATTCTTGTAAGTCATTTAAACTTGCAACTAACCTAATGTTGCATGAACACACCAACCTTTCATGATCTTTTTTCTGAATAGACCTAAATTTGAGAGGCAAACAACTTAAAGATAAGCTTTCACCACAAAGTGGTTCAGGAATTCCAGAAAATATGGCATAAAAACCACCTAAAGATAGTGGGGATCAGAACCAACAACAACACCCTCATCGTGTGAGCATATTGATGCAAACAGAAATCATAGCTTAAACTACTGCTGTCTAGTCACAAACACCATCTTATCAAGCATCACAAAACGTAGTCACAAGCTGATGCTATTGTTTGTGTAAACAGCAAAATTATTACTTGTAATAACATAGACACTCTGTTTACTAATTGATATTTTTAGCTAGAGAATAGAGATGTACTTTTTTTGTTTGATGCAGAGATGTACTTCACTATATAATGTCAATTAGCTCCTGACAAACTAACACCAGGCATGCTCCATTTTAGGATCCACCAATGCCATTTCCTAGCATGACATGGATGCAGCATAAAGAAAAGGGACACAACCCCAATCACTACTGGGATCAGGGATGCGTTAAAAAAAAAACTATTGGATCATGGAATACCAAAACAGCAACATTAATAAAGCCACAATGAAGCTTAGTATACCTGATCCAGCGGCAGTAATGGCCTGGCGGTATTTGTCCTGACATCCCCAGCTGCGAAGACCCCTTCACACTGGTGTGCGTGGAGCCGGGCTTGGTCACCACATAGCCATCAGAGTCGAGCTCGAGCTGCCCTCCAAGAAATTTTGTCGCCGGCTCGTGACCGATGGCGAAGAAGAGCCCGGCCACCTGGAGGTCGGAGACCTCGCCGGTGACGACGTTCTTGACCTTGACGCCGGCCAGAGGGCCGCCTTCCGCCGCACCGTAGGCCTCGACGACCTCGGAGTCCCAGACGACCTTGATCTTGGGATTGGTGAGCGCGCGCGCCTGCATGATCTTGACGCCCGGAAGGCGTTGCGGCGGTGGATGATGTAGACTTGCGAGCCGTACTTGGTGAGGAAGTTGGCCTCCATGGCGGAGTCCCCGCCTCCGACGACGGCGATGGGCTTGTTCCGAAGATAGGCGCAGCCCCGTCGCAGACGGCGCAGGCGGAGATGCCCCTGTTCCAGAAGGCGTCGGAGCCGGTGAAGTGCAGCCTGCGCGCGACGGCGCCCGTGGCGACGACGACGGAGTCGGCGTGCACGACGGTGTCGTCGGAGGCGACGCGGAAGGGGCGGGCGGAGAAGTCGACGGAGGTGACGGTCTCGGTGAGGATCTTGGTCCCGAACCTGAGCGACTGCGCGCGGCAGCGGTCCATGAGTTGGGCGCCGAGGATGCCGTCGGGGAAGCCCGGGAAGTTCTCGACGTCGGTGGTGGTGGTGAGCTGCCCGCCCGCGGCGATGTCGTTGGCGAGCCAGCCCTCGAAGAGGACGGGCTTGAGCTCGGCGCGCGCGGCGTAGACGGCCGCCGTGTGCGCGGCCGGGCCGCTGCCGATGATGCAGACGCGCGTGCGCAGCGGGCCCGCCGCGGCGACAGCCTCCATCCCGTTGGCCGACGCCGTGGCGGAGGCCGTCGCGGCGGCTGCGGCGGCGGTTGTGGTGGTGGTGAGGGCGCGGGACTTGCGGAGCAAAGCGAAGAGCTTGGAGCAGAGGCTCATCAAGCCCGACGGAGCGGCGGCGGCGGGGAACGCCGATGGAGGCGGAACCGCTCGCTCTGTTTGCTTGGTGGCTGCAGGCCGGGCTGAAGAATGGGCTGGAGCGGGCCGGCGTGCGTGTGGTTGGCCCTGACCGCCTCGGAGGGAGTCGGAGGATTTTATGCGCGGTGTGAACGTGCGTGGAGTATGGACACGCGAGTCGACGCGACTAGCCGAGAGCAAATGTTGGACACGGTTGTGCTTAATGTGAGGCTGCATCTATCGTTCCACACTTCGTTTTGCACTTGGTTGAACTGTGAAGGTTAGGTGAGGTCATAGTCATCAGTCATGCAATGCAATACACGGTTGCGGCTCACCGTTGGTGTAGACAGGATATGTTGTTTAAATATTATTTAACGGCTAAAAACTTAACATGTCGGTATAAGTATACGAATCATGAAACACAATTAACGATAAAATGTATATACATAGTTCATAAAATAGATGAGTATAGCTTTCTAATAGCCATATTGAAGAACAATGTCACTACTTGTCGCTTGCACCTTATAATAGCGTCATCCTCTTGTTCCTCAATTGACTCTTCTATAAGATTTGCAACCATACGAGGAGATTTAGAAGAGGCCTTCTTTTGCTTCATATTTTGAAAGAGAGAGGCAATATCACCACCCTATTCATGTTTTAACAATTTCGCAAGGGGATATTTAATCTTCCATAGGCCGACAACGCCGAGTGCTTCTCGGTTCGTCGTAAGCCACCAAACGTAAGTGTCGACACACCTAGTGGCGAGCCGAGTGAGGCAAAGTTAGGCTTCAAAGATACCCAACAAAAGTTGCACATGTTCAAGCATCTCCCAAGGGGTGACAAACTTTTGTGAAGAACCGGATAGTCCGTGGCCTAGTGATATGAAGAGCCTAGGGATATGGTGAGCCGCATCGACCACGAGCACATTCCTCTATCTTGCTATAACCGCTGCGGCGATTGGTGGCGCCAAGAACCGGATGATTGATTCATGGAACTAGTTGTCCGGTCCGTGAGAGTCCCCAGTGTAGACACCATAGCCGCCAAGATGGCCACCACCGCGCGCTCATGTAACTTGGTAGAGAATGTCAAGTCCGATTGAGCCGCTCTAGTAGCCACTTCCAAAGACACCCAGAACGCCACCGTAGCTTGGCGCAAGTTAGCAACTCTGAGACCCATTTGCCGTCACCATCTCATAATATAGTACTATTAGAAGTTTTTGCTCAAAAGTGATGATTGCTATAGCACTACAACTGCTACAATAACATTCACTCATCAACAAAAAAAGTTGGATGGGCGCTAACACAACCAACATTAGTTGAGCATACATCAATCACTACCAAACTCACTAGTAGGAGATGGTAGTGGCCAAAATATTGGCCAAGAAATCTGAATCAATACAAATTCACTAGTAGAAGATAGTGGTGGCCAAGAAAATAGACTGCTTACGTTTTTGTTTTATTCTTGGTTTTCTTTCATCCCTCTCCTAGTCATGCTTGGGTAAAACATGTCTTCTCCTACATTATTCACAATTCCACAAGTCAAAAGAAGACATTGTGAATAATGTAACATTATTCACAATTCCACAAGTCAAAAGAAGACATTGTGAATAATGTAGGAGCTATTTGAACGCTGCCGGACTTAGACGCCACAAATCTAGCACCTAGGAGACCTATCTCGCTATGTGTTTTCTAGGATTACAACTCGCGACCTCAATTTAATGTTTTTTCGAGCATCATGCGACCATACCAGCTAAAGTAATCGCACTTGTGACTATACAACTGATGCTATTATTTTAAATGCATAATTTTTAAATATTAAGTTGTATATTTGATGGTCTAAATGACTAATTGAGTACTAGAACTTTAATGTTGACTTCATCTTCATTAGATATTAATTGTTACTCATATCAAATTAAAACAAATTATCAACTATGAAGTTTTACATCTCTTTTGATGTAAAGATTATCTATTTGACTTCATATGAAAATATTATGTTTTTTGGTGCAACATGTTATCACTGAGGTTTATGACCACGGAAATGATAGGTGGCATATACTATCGGTTTGTGACTTCAACCGGTACGGTGAACCAAATGAGCCCTCTGGTGTCAAATTCAAATGTCAATAATTGTGGACTATTTGTAAACACAAAATATATGTGATTATGTGAATGCCGTGTCATGGATTCGTAGCTTTGCTTCTTTGACGACGAATATTCTCTTTGCATGACCTAGCACTTGGACAGGATCATGGCATGCGAGTCGTGCCTAGCTCCTTCCGGGAACGAACTTGAGAATTCTGATCCTTTTTCCCTGGCCGAACGTGTGAGTGAGGCGACGAATGAAATGGAAGTTCATGGCGTGAAGAGCCGAAGCCATTAAAAGGTCTGGCACACGTCCTCGTCGCCGGCCGGACTGCAAGCGACGTGCGTGGCCATATATGTCTTTGTTTATAGGGAAAATTTGTCACAGAACACGAAAGTGGTGTGCTTTTTAAGGGACACCGAAAGTGAACTCATTTGTCAAACACACAATCGTTTTGTTGCAATTTTGCCATAACACATCTTGAAAGAGAACGGTGGCAATCCGACCGTTTTACTTTGGGCCCATACGCTCCTTCTCTATCTCCACGTAAAAGAATAGGAGGGGGAAAAAGAGAGAGAAGGGGTGGGATGGACGGAGCAGCAGGGCTCGGTGGCGCCGGACGACACCATCACGAGCGCAGCTCCCGGTGAGGATCTGTTGCAGTGGCACGGCCGCGGCCAAGGGCGCGCGGCGAGCCCGAGTAGAGCAACGGCACGACGATGGCGAGGTGCCGAGCGCAGCCGAGGCAGGTTAGGGCGAGCAGCGCGCGCGCCACGACCCACACTGACGCGCCGCGACGGCTTGGGCCCGTGAGGAGCCCGAGATAGAGAAGGGGGAACGTGATGGACGACTCAAGGGCAAAACAGTCAGATTGCCCCCGTTTTCTCCTCCAATATGTGTTCAAGAAAATCGCAACAAACGATCGCTGTTTTCAAAGAACGAGTCCACTTTTTTGGTGTCCCTCAATAAAAGACACCACTTTCTCGCGGTCCTATGGCAAAACAAATTTTCCCTTTGTTTATACTGGGATCGTGCCGTCTGCCGTCGTCTTTGCGCAATATACGTAGTACCGATTCGAATCCCTTCCCTTTTTCCTCCTGCGTTTTCTTTTTGTATTGTTTGGAGCCAACTGCTACGTCGATCCATTCAGGGCCAGTGTCTGGCAGCCACATCGCCATCTTCCTGTTTTTCTGTTCCCAGTTGAGCCGGAGGGAAACAGGGAGCCACCATTAAAGCAGATCACAACGGCCGGCCCACTGAATTTCCTAGCTTTTTCTCGGTTTGTGCAAGGCAACTTTTTGTTCAGGGATGTAGTTTTCTTAGAGAGATTTGGGATCCTATTGCATCTGATTCAAATGTACCAAAGGTGCCTGGTCCAGTGTATATTTGTGCCTGCAAGGCTGCAAGTCCATGGTGCTAGAAAGAAATTACAAATTAAGCAGCACTTTTTTTTTTTTTTTTTTTGAGTAAAATAGGGAATAAGCCATCAACTTGTGTGGTTGTGTCATTTTGGGCCATCAACTTTGAAAGTGTATTTTAGGTCCAACATCTTCACTTGTGCCGCATAAATAAAGGTCATACCCTTCGCTCATGTTTTCGCTACATGGACGGCCACCGTGGCGTTTAAACCGGGCCGGCCCGCCATGCCGGCGCCCAAACCGGCCTCCGCCGCTTACATCCGATGGCCTCGCTTCCCCGCGCCGTTCGAGCTCGAGATCGACATCGGGCCCGACGCCCCCATTCTGCGGTGCTACCTTCGCCGATGTCGCCGCTCACGAGACCAAAACCACCTCCCGCGCAACCGCAGACCGGGCGATGTGGTCGCGGGTCGGAGCTTACCGATGCCCGCACCGGACCGGGCCAACACGCCGCCTCCTTGCCGCTTGTCGCCTCCGGCGCGTTGAACAGCCAGCGCGCGCCCGTCTCAACAACTCCGGCCACGCGTGAGCTTCCAGCGCCACGCCACGACGATCGCGGGCGGTATGGTGAAATGCCGGCCATGGGCGCAAAGCCACGGCTAAACCGAAGGCCGCTGTTTCCCACCTGCGCGCGTAGCCGCCAAGCGCTGAATGCCCTTGCCACGGCGAGGAGGAAGGGAAGGAAGACGGTGGCGTTGGAGGCGACGTAGAGGAGGTGACACGGTAGCTGGACACGTGGCGGAACCTGGTGCGCCCATGGTAGCCCATTCACTCAAAGACGAAGCGCCCCAGCCAATTTGAACGCCACGGTGCTGTCCTGGTAGTTTTAAAAACATAAGCCAAAGGGGTA
This sequence comes from Hyparrhenia diplandra, assembly GCA_015847255.1. NCBI lineage: Eukaryota > Viridiplantae > Streptophyta > Magnoliopsida > Poales > Poaceae > Hyparrhenia > Hyparrhenia diplandra. The sequence continues at coordinate 7,297 of JADLZK010013007.1, forward strand.
TGACCTATTTATGCGGCACAAGTGAAGATATTGACTTAAAAATACACTTTTGAAGTTGATGATCCAAAATGACACAACCACACAAGTTGATGGCCTATTTTTTGCATTTTACTCTTTTTTTTTCAATTGCTTGTGTGGGCTTGGATACATTTGTGACCAATTCTGCTTATGGAAAACATTGAACAGGAATGTCCAACCCTAGGTATATATACTCGTGAATGTTAAATATGCAGGGCAAAATTTCCGCGTTCAGGTAATACTACTCAACAACTTCCACAATTTGCCTGCCAGCAGTGAACTGACAACTGAGTTCGATCTAATAGGAACTGACAACGTCTTGATTCTTGACGTAGACGGGAGCATATCTTTAGACGTTATGTAGGCATGACGTTTCCAACAACACAAGGGAATTGTTATCTTCTCAATCTGCAACAGGTAAGCTGTCTTGCTCCGATACGTTACAAAGAACCAGGATTGTTTTTCTATACAGATCGTGTGGCTGCATTTAGTAATGTTTCAAGTAACATCTACTTACTGCTTGATGACATTGTTTGCGATAAGATATACGCTCTGATAGCATCAAATGAACGACCCACCGATTGGCGATAGCACAGCATTAGCGTCCATACACAAAATAAAACAGGAACCAGGATGCAGCGACTTCGGCTGGTACATATATAAGCTGGCTGATTTAATAGTGTTATAAACTTGCAACTCCTATCCATCCACTTAATTTGCGTGGGCAAGCTCAGGTAAAGCCTACAGCCATATATACACTGTTATTATTTTTCCTGAATTGTTGGTGCGAACAACCGGTCCATGGCCTGGTGGCATGTAGTCTGGCACAGACTGAAATATTCTCACATCGAAACTATCATGATTAATCAAAAGATAAAGTAAGCTGCATCCTTGACAAACTATGTGGCACTCACATGTTGCATCATTCGGCAACCATCTTCATTCTCAACTTTCGTCATCATTGTTGACATTTTTTGTCACTAAACAATCTAACTAATACGTACTCCTCTCGTCCCTAAATGTTTGTCTCTGTAAAAACCGTGTAAGTTTCCTTCACGCACACGCTTCCCGGGCGACACACGTAAAGGGACGGAGGAGCAGTACAGATGAACTCTCCATTCGCAGAAGCAAAACTAACAAGAAAACGCTAGGATTCCAGCGAAGAACCAACACACCATAAAACCCGACGATGCGTGCATGCGAGCGTATCCTGCTATCTACAAGGAAAAGTTGATTGATTCATATGCACCATCGATTCGCGTGGTAAACTCACGTCCTCGTCGCCGCCGCCGCCGCCTTCTCAGCACCTGCTGCCGCGGCGCGGCGTGCCGTGGCCGCCAGCGGCGACGGTGACGCAGGCGGGGCGTTGCTGCCCTTGATGAACTCGAGGCACTCGGCGACGGCGCGGGCGTAGAACGAGTTGGACCGCATGCACGGCGGTCGCCGCGCTGGCTTGCTGCCGCCGTCGCCGGCGGCCTGTCCGCCCTTTCCTCCGGCGAGAGCGCGTTTCTGACCGCCCACAAGAAACCTCCTGCTGCCGCCGGTGGCAGTGGCGGGGGCGAGCTGCTACCTACCGCTGCTGCTGCCACCCGGCCCCTCGTGAGTAGCCGCAGGTTGCGCACGCAGCGGCCCAGGAGCCCCAGCAGCGTCCACAGCTTGGCACGCAGCCGGCGCACGGAGATGCGCGTCGGGCTCAGCCGGAACCCTCGCCGGCCGTCGCCACCGCCGCAGGCCCAGCCTCGTGTAGGCTGAGTACTTCAGATCAGTCATGATTAGCAAGCTCCTGTCTCTCCCTTTCTCAACTGATGATAATCTCCTGGCACTGGTTGTTCCTTAGCTGCTAATTAAGACTACCTGGCACAATCTAACCTTGCTATGATTAGAGCACCAGCAGTCATACCTGTGACTGAGCTCAATTGCGTTGGGTGTGTGGTCGTCGAGTCAAGTGGCTGCATTTATAGGGGAGCGCAGGAGGTGGAAGAAGATGGCAGGAAGGTTGGTGCATGCCGGCCTCTTTGACGATGGAGGGCAATGGAGTGTGATGGCAGATTCGGGGACACGGCAGGATTGATTAACTGGCTTAATGGAGCCTATGATCATCACCGAGTATGGACAAAAGCCAAAAGCATCACTTGGTCAGTGCGTGCTAATGATCGTGCAAGTTTAATATTTTTTAACAGGTTATTTAAGGTGGTCGTGTAAAATGTGAAAGGGGCGCGCCATCTGTTCACGCGTAATTCTGTCGCCTTACCGTCATCTAATGGCTGCTCTGGCAGCTTGGTGTTCCCTGCGGTGCAGAGATTCCACATGCTCGCTACGAGTATAATCTGAAATTCTGAATGACTACTGAACGATACAATTCTTTACGCATTTTTCGGTGGATATTAGACATTCTCACAAAACAGGTCATTCTAGCACTTACTCCTCAAAAAAAAAAAAAAAGCTTAACGTTTAGGACTAAAAATTTGGGTCAAATATTGGGAATATAAATCATCAATAACTTTTATGTTGTTGAGTTTTGCAAATGTGAAACCTACATGAATAGATTTGTCTTGAAAAATACTTTCATAAAATATACATAAATCACTCTTTGATAAATATTTTATTATAATATTAAAAGGTTAAAGTTGTGTTTTTGAAGACATTGTCGCTGTGCTAAACATAAGCTTTTTTTGAGTATGGAGGGAGTATATGTGTGTAATAAAGTTACCCCATCACATCCAATTTGTTGACTCGTTACCCCTGTAATTAATAGGATATATCCATGTTCATTTCACAACTCCTAATTAATAGGATATCCATGTTCATTTCACATCTCCTAGGCTGTTGTTTTATTTGTGAAAGCGGTTAAAAATTGTGCATATCTCAAAATGGATTTATGACGACGGTCAGAAATTAGCATATCTCCACATCGATTTATGAAGGCGGATCTCTCTCTTTATTTTTGAGAAACCAGGAATATATACCACATATATACTTCTTAGAGTTTACATTCCACATCTTACAAAGAGACACACGAAAAAAATACAGCATAGTCCTCACAAGCCCCGGATCATCCTCGTCGCCGTCACCGGTGATTGGAGCAACCAAGTGTAGCTTGAAGTCGACCTCCCGCGACGATGGACCATCATAGATTTTTGATGCCACAAAGAGTCGTATGCTGAAAAACATGCCGCATCATGGTCAAGAAGATGGCTACCGACCATTACATCGCTGGGAGACAAGGGACTGGCACCCCAAAGGCCACCAACAACCCCGAGTGACCGAAGAATGACGCAACCCTAAAGCGAACAAAACCACCAAAGAAGGTGGGAAGTAGACACCAACCCGTTTTCTCAGTGTGTTGGTAAACAAACCTTAGCCGTGGGAGAAGAACAGGCCCCATCCCAAGGTACCTTGAATCCGTAGTACCAATGACACCGGAGGTCACCACCGATGGCAACCAAGTTGAAACCGACACCATCTCGCCGATGACAAGTATGTTGCCGGAATCCGCATCAACAACACCACCGATGGGAACACAAACCCTAGCCTAACTAAACAAACACTAACGGGAGAGGGTATGTACAACAACCGCCGATTTAGTGGCTCCTCTCGCTCCTCAAGCGCCAAAGCGGTCACCGGAGGCGAGAAGGGAGCAAGCAAAACCGACCGAAGGGAAGGAGAATCACCCATTGGTCACCCTCTTTTTTTTGTAGACAGAGGAATGACATGTCAAGAAGAACTGATGAATGTACATGCAGGCGCATCACTTTTTAAAAAGGGAAAAAGTCTGCCTCCCTAACTTTTACGAAACTACGTTATCCTCCGTTAACTCTAAAACCAGGCAAACCACCTCCCTCAACTTTTCAAAGTGTACATTTTACCTTCCCGGAGCGGTTTTGGTACAATGAAGGGTGTTTTTGCTACAAAGGACATTGGTTATGTTTTTTCTATTTTTTTTTAATTTCGGCTAAATTTTTTTGAAAGATCATAAATTAGAAAATCCAGTTTTGTTGGACTCCACATGAGTAGATCTACATAGTTAAAGTATAGTATGGTATGCTTTAGTATAAAGTTTTTGCTTTGAAGGTTTTGTCTTTTTTTATTTATTAGGTGGGTTTTAAAAAATCATAGTAAATCATGAAAAATTCATAAAATACAAATTCCAATATATTTTGACTCCACTGAGTAAATTTATAGAATGAACATATATTATGACACACTTTAGTTGAAAAATAATTATAAAAGTCAGTAGATATTAATTATTTCAACTATTTAAAGAAAAGTATAAATGTAAAGCTACAACAAAAATTATGTACTAAAGCATACCATATTATATGTTCACTTTGTAGATATCATCACCTAGAGTCTAACAAAGTTGGATTGTCCATTTTATGATTTTTCTATAATTTACTATGATGTTTCAAAGATTTAGCCAAAATAAATAAAAAAGAAAAAGACAAAAACTTCATAGAAAAACTTTGTACTAAAGCATAACATATTATATATTCACTATGCAGATCTCTTTATGTGGAGTAAAAAAAATTAGATTTTCTATTTTATGATTTTATGTGATTTAATATGATTTTTTTCAAATATTCAACTCGAAATAAAAAAAAACACCGTTATTTCTAGCAAAACCCCTCTTCACCTTAGCAAAACCACCCTTAAAACCACTCGAGGGAAGTGAAATGCACGGTTTGAATAGTTGAGGGAGGAAGTAGACTTTTGTGAGAGTTGGAAAAGTAGACTTTACTTCGGAACCCGTCTGTTTTTTAAGGCAAACTGAAACCCGTCTGTTAAGAGGGCTCGTCTCTGTTAATAAGGCCATGCCTACTACTAGCTTCGTGGCCCATCTTCTTCTTCTTAAAAAAGCTTCGTGGCCCATCTCTGATTGACATGGACCTCTCGCTAAACGCGCAAACGCTGTTTGCGTTCTTCTATGGAAAAAGTCTACTTTTGGCCCCCAACTTTTAGAAAGTCCGATTTTTGGTCCCTCAACTCTAAAACAGGACAAAGCGGGCCCTCAACTTTTCAAACCGTGCAGATTTCCCGTCCCTGCGGCGGGGTTTGGGCCGGTTTCACAAGCTTCTGATAACTCCAGTTTTGCTACAGTGACGGTGGTTTCATTTTTCCCTTTTTCTTATTTATTTAATTTGAATCTTTTCAAAATCATAGTAAATCACGGAAAAATCATAAAATAGAAAATCTAATTTTGTTGGACTTCACATCGAGAGCTACACAATGAATATATAATATGGTATACTTTAATATAAAATTTTTGCTATGAAGGTTTTGCCTTTTTCTTTTATTTATTTCAAACTCAATATTTAAAAAAATCATAATAAACTATTAAAAAAATCATAAAATTGAAAAAACAATTTTGCTAGACTCCACATGAGCATATTTACACAATAAAGATATATAGGTGTACTATTTAATTTATTGGCCGGGATCCATCGATCGGGTTCACGGCTCAGACGTGCGTATGCAGATCAAGACAACAAACCTAGCTAACCTAACCCAGTTTAAAGAGCCACAAGAACTACGTCTTCGTGTTATTGCGCGCCTCATGTGGGAGTCCAACAAAATTGAATTTTTTTATTTTATAATTTTTCTGTAATTTACTATGATTTTTAAAGATTGAGATGAAATAAATAAAAAAGAAAAAGACAAAACCTTCTAGCAAAAACTTTGTACTAAAGTATACCATATTATATATTCATTGCGTAGCTCTACTCTTTTGTGGAGTCCAACAAAATTGGATTTTCTATTTTATGAATTTTCTATGATTTATTATGATTTTTGAAAGATTCACCGAAATAAATAAGAAAAACGGAAAAACAAAACCACAGGCACTGTAGCAAAACCGGAGTTACTGAAGCGAAACCACCGCTCAAACCCGCCGAGGGACGAAATCTGCACGGTTTAAAAAAGTTGAGGGACCCGTTTTGTCCGGTTTTAAAGTTGAGGGACCAAAATCTGACTTTGGTAAAAATCGAGGACCAAAAGTAGACTTTTTCCTTCTTCTATCTCGTGACCCAAAAAGCCCACCACGCCACGGCCCATACAGGATAGAGAGGACACACCACTCGTTCGCCGGTTACTCTACTCGCACACAACTGACAGCCTCACTCATCGTCTTCCGTCGGCTCCCTTCAATTCATCCCCAATTCGCCCATTTGCGCGTTCTTCCATCGCCCAGATTGATCTCCTTCCCCATTTGGCCTTCATTTCCTTGTGGGAAAGCAGCTGTACCTAGGCATCGAGCCACCCACCCCTCCTGCTCTCCAGCAAACGCGGAGAAAGTGGGCAGGCAAGAAGGTGTCCTCCGCGCCGGCACCTCCTCCTGCTCCGCTCCGTGCGCTTCACCTTGTCCCAGCAGCGACGAGCGGTGCAGACCGAGAGGCCAAGAGCCGGATCGGCGGGTCCATGAAGCCCGACGCGAGGAAAGATGCCGGCGGTGGCGTGGCAGCATTGGGCGTCTCCCTGCTTCGACATCAAGTCCTTCATCGCCTCCCTCGCGCTGCTCACGCTCGTCATGGTGCTCTGGCAGCTCCACCCTTACCAGCCGCTCCTCTCCGCCTCCCGCCCGTCTTCCCTTCTTGCCCCTTGCTCCCCCGCCCGCCCATCTCAGCTTCCTCACGCGCCGCCGCCACCGTAGCCTCATTTCCTTCCGCCAACTCCAGTGCCAACGCTGCCAGCACCAAGACGGCCTTTTCGGCTGTTCCCGCCGTCACGACGACGAAGCCGGCTGCGTCCGTGCTGCCCGCTGCCCGGCCGCAGGATCCCAACAAGCGGGAGTTCCGCTCCTACGGCAGCGCGGCGGCTCTGTTCGTCCAGATGGGCGCGTACCGGGGCGGCCCGCATACGTTCGCCGTCGTTGGGCTAGCCTCCAAGCCGGCACACGTCTATGGCACCCCCTACTTCAAGTGTGAGTGGGTACCCAGCCAGGATCCGTCGTCGCCGGCGCCGCCGCGGGCCGTCCGTACCAAGGCCTACAAGATGCTGCCGGACTGGGGCTACGGCCGCATCTACACCGTCGTCGTCGTTAACTGCACATTCCCCACCAACCCCAACGCCGACAACCGCGGCGGGAAGCTCCTCGTCCACGCATACTACTCCACCGCCTCCCGCCGGTACGAGCGCTTCGTTGCGCTCGAGGAGGCGCCGGGTTCCTACGACGAGTCCCGGTTCCGGCCGCCGTTCCCCTACGAGTACCTGTACTGCGGCTCTTCGCTCTACGGGAACATCAGCGCAGCTCGCATGCGGGAGTGGCTGGCCTACCACGCGCATTTCTTCGGCCCCTCGTCGCACTTCGTGCTTCACGACGCCGGTGGTGTCAGCCCGGAGGTCAGGGCGGTGCTGGATCCGTGGGTCCAGGCGGGCCGGGTCACCGTCCAGGACATCAGGGCGCAGGCGGAGTACGACGGCTACTACTACAACCAGTTCTTGGTGGTGAACGATTGCCTCCACCGCTACCGGCACGCCGCGAATTGGACCTTTTTCTTCGATGTCGATGAGTACATCTACCTCCCTGACGGCCGGACGCTGCAGGAGGTGCTCAGGCAGCTGAAGCCCTACACGCAGTTCACCATTGAGCAGAACCCCATGTCCTGCAAACTCTGCGTGGAGGATCCAACCATGGAATACTCAAGGTGTGCTATCCTCTCCTAATTGTCCTTTCCTAGTGTTGATTGTTCCTTCAATTGTTTATGTCATGCAATCGCTGTTTCTGTAGGAATCTCTCTTTCCTAGATTCACACAATATATAATACAGTACTAATCTTTGTTACAAGTAGTGGAGTATTTTGGAAGAGTGCAAGGCATCTCCAGTCATTGTCAATATGTTAATTTTTGCCGGAGCCACTTGATTCAATTTGCTACTGACATGAGTCAACATCTACTAGTTTTTTTGTTTATGGTTTAGGTTGATTGGGCATCGTGAGTATTTCGTTTCCCCGTAAGGTTCCAGGCGGTTTTACCTGGCCCATTCAAAAGGATGTTTGATACGTTCCGTGCATTAAACTATGCATATGGCTAGTAAAAGATTCCTCCCTAGCATTCTGCCATAGAATTAAATGGTTCATTTATTCCTTTTAATTACCCATATGTTCGATCAATGGTATCAGGAAGTTCTGGATACAAGTCAGACTAGCGGGTGATTGTAATCTTTATTACAAAATACACCATTTTTAAGATTTTTTTCGTCTAGTTGGGATATTGTTTACTGACCTGCAGAAAAATCTACAATTGTGACAATTGATGAATTGTTGGAAACAAAGTCACTGTATTCATCTATTTGTTGGAATAGGTTCAATCAATACCTTTCTTTGCTCTTTCTGGCTTGAGACAGCGCAAGTAGCTAGTAAAAAAACTTTATACTATATTGATCCTATAGCTTCACATAAGCTTTTACACTTAGGTTCACAACCAAGAACAACTAACTTGATTATCACAACCAACCACTACATGGTTTCAAAGGCAACAAGGCGAGCTGGGTCCACCGGGATGCCTAGGCGACAAGGTGTAACTAGACCCCAAGGCTAGCTGGGTCCACCTGGATGCCTAGGCAACGCCTTTGATATAGAGACTCTACTATTAACTTGATTCCTCACAACCGAGCACTGCCACTAACCCTTACACACCATACAAGCTTCTTCATTTTCTATATCGCATAGCTTCAATTTCTATTTTTACAGCCAAAGAGTGCTGCCCCCTTGTCCTGTTATCCCCATCGGCTTGGTACAGTAACCATGATGCTAAAATAACTGACCGAAACAGCGCACCATACCATCTGCTGTACTACTTTTACAGGTCATATTCAAGACAAATTTGCTGCTAACTATTAGCTCATGCAACAAGCCAATTTTCTCTTGGACATGAACAACTCATATTAAAAAAATTTGTTTCATAGTGTATAGTTCCTTTGTGGTTACTATAAATTTTGATTTTTATGCTCTTCTATGTCCTCTGTTGGAAGCCTAGTTTAAAATACAAATTGATATTGGTCATCGATGATGTGAAATTATTTGGTTTAGCATTGTCAGCAATGCTGCTTCATGTTCTTAATATGAGTTTGTTTCAGCACTTTATTTGTTTTCTCATAGTAACTCAAGTTCTGGTTTGTGTACTAGATATTGTATGAAATGCTATTGCACATGTTTCAAAATTCTAATTATATGCATAAGACATGGTGGTCAGAGCCGCATAGTGGTCTGTATGGTCTTGTACTTGGATAGTTGGATGCTAATGTTTGTGTGTCCAATTAGTTGAATTTTCGTTGATTCTAGTCTTCTTATTTGATCTTTATAAATGGCTAGGGCTGATAGGATTGTTTGTTGACTGTTTTCAGATCATATGGTACTTTTTTTGTGTAAGTATTTATAATTGAGAAACATAATAATATCCCTTGAACACCTAGGCCACTATCTAGCTGAGTAACAGATAACAAGTCAAATTGAAAAGAATACTAATCTCCCTGCTAAGCTAGTCTAACTGCAGTTGTTAATAGTTCAAGAAGCCCAGTTATTTATCCTTACTTTTCATGCATTCCTTCGCGATTTCAAATGCTGTTATTTGGGTCTGTTTGTGGTTAATGTGCTTTTAAGTATAGTTATCTAGAAGGTTGTTTACGAATTCTGGAGTGGTTTTTTGCTGTTAAGATTATGAAGGGATGCTCACAATTAACTTGTGCTCCCAAAAATAAAAATAAATGATTACTTTCAGAAAGCTGCACCTCTAGCTAAACAGAGACTTAAGGTTGACAATTGATACAATGTAATGCCAGCCCTTTTGCTACTTTGTGTTTTGCATTCTATTGGCAGATCTTGAGTTTGTCATAACCTTTGTTGTTATGCACAAAACACATATTGCCATTTACGCGCTGTACTTGAAACATTGTTGTGCTGACTCTTTTACACCACTATTTTTTTATGTGATTCATTTTGATGTCATGATTATTCAGGAAATGGGGCTTTGAGAAACTTGTCTTCCGTAATTCAATCACTGGAGTAAAGGCGAGATCGCAAATATGCAATCCAAGCTCGAACGCATACTCCACAGGTGTACACATGTCCCAAAATGTCATCGGTAGGACAACCCACAAGACGGAAAGCTTGATCCGATACTACCATTATCACAACTCGATCAATGTCATGGGGAGCCCTGCAGAGAATTCTTGCCGAAACCCACTAATGGAAGCAAGGTAATGCTTGAGGGGATACCATATGTCTATGATGACAACATGAAGCGCATAGCAGGGGAGATCAAACGCTTCGAGGAGAAAACACTTGGAACCATCCGTACATAGGATTTGTGCAAAAGCATTGCTGGTATATATACAGTTCTATCATTTAGGATGCCTTGAACCCATGCCCGTCCATACCCCCTGACTCATCCTGTGCACTTTGAGCCGCCATTCCAACTACTAGAAGGAAAGAATCTGTCTCGGCCTTGAATCAGTGTAAAGTTCAGTTGACCTTGGCATTCACCTTTCTGTGGGGGGCAATGCCTTTGTGCTGTGTTTCCCTTTTTGTCCTTTTGATTGATGTTGTCTGTATTTCATTATAGCTTTGTCTAGACTGATTGTTGGGCTTTATTAGATTTTTTTAAGTTCTATAGGGCGCAGTGTAATTGTGTAAAGTGTCTGAATATCTGATTTAACCTCACTCTGGAGTCTGGATCTGAATGAAATTTGGTTCCTACACAAACTACACCGCCAGTTCCCATGGCTTTTGTATGGCTTTGGCAGTGGAGCATGAGGCTTCTTACAGTACAATAGATCTTCTCTGTTATGTACTCCTACCAGCTATGGTGAAGCTGGTTTTGTTTCTTTTCTAAAGTCAATGGTGAAGCAGTTTTGAACATGTACACTTTGTTAGAGGAAATGAACCTGACCACCTGTCTTTCAAGTTCCAACCAACTGGAGCAGTCTGCCAGTGTCTATTGCCACTCCCAATTTGGCCTTGTACCCTTCTCTAGTCTAGAAGAGTTTCTTGTGCATGTGCCAAACCCAATTCAACACCCCTGCTCCCAAATCCCACCGGCCATCTAGATGTCCCCAAACAGTTGTGGCACTGAGTTGAGCAATGAACGAGCGCAAACAGACCATTCAGAACAGCCTACTCGTTCCTCCCAACACAAGAGCAGAGCAGCAGGCCGGCAGAGAAAGCAAAGAAAACACCATTTAAAGGCACATTGCAGTTAGCCCAAGAAGTTCTGGCCAAAAAATTAGGAGAGCCTGCAGGACCTGTTGAGGGTTCTCACAACTCGTCCATTGAATTTTCGCCGAGCATTTTGAGTGGCCGTTGACCAAGCAGCAGATGGACACAATCCGAGAACTGATCAAGCACGGAAGGGTCACTCGCCGGCGCCACGGAGATGCCAACTCAGTGAGAGTTGTCTGCACCTAGGTGTGTAATTTACCTACACACATGATTGAGGTGAATACATAGGCTTGCAAAGTTCTAAACAAAGAACAAATCTTCCTTGTATCACTGATTATCTCAAGAGATGAAATGCACCAATTCCTTGCCCTTTGGACAACCATTGAAGAGGTATCAACATTACTGAAAGATGAAATAAGGTGGTTATGGATGGCCAATGGCATCTACACAACAAAAGAGTGCATACTCAATACAATTCAAAGGAAGCTATTCTAGATTGAATTTATCCCTTATCCAAAAATTTTTGATGGCAAACAATCTACAAAAAGAGGAGCTGACCAAACAATCCTACTTGCTGCTTATGCATGTCTAACCCGTAAACACCCAAGCATTGTAAAGGCCGCCCATTCACCAACGAGGTCTGGACAATCATACTGCCCTGGTTTGATCTTCGGCATCTTCGAAATCTAGATCTATTGGGCACTATCAATTAAGTGTGGAGGAAAGCAAGGTTTCATAAAGATCAGTTACTCTCAGAGTTTTTATGGTGGCAGTGATACTCCTAAGCTGGACTATCTGGACTGCTAGGAATAAGCTGATTTTGAAGGGCTGCAATGGAGTTCACAAGACTGCAGATTTTTTTCACAACAAAGAGCTGCTTATGGTCAGCCATAGGGTAAAGCCCAGCCTAAAACTGTTGCTTGAACAATGGACTGCAACTCTGCTCTTATAGCTAATGTGCACTTAGTTTATTTTCTTTTTCTCCTTCATTATTCCTAAGCTTTGTCTCTCAGTTTTGTTAGGTTTATTTTCTATGATAGTTTCCTTTTTTCAGTTTTTCATGTTTTAAACTCTACAACCATTGTGTTGCTTTCTTATTGTTTTAATGAAGTCTTCCTGTAGGGGCTTTGGCCCCTCCAGTTCTGTCAATAAAAAAGGTGCACAATCAAGATCAGGGGACGAAGAAATTTGATGCCATTACAATTTACGAATGGTGGAACATACGGAAAGAGCACAATCAAATAGAAAAATGCATCTTTACAACCTTTGTAGCTCGCTTTTTGATTAAGGAGGACATCAACCTTTCCAAGCTGATCTTCTGTTAATTTTTTTCTCTTCTAGACAGGGGATAGTAGTGGTTTTTGTAGCTGTCTCTTTGTTCTGTTCAAAGTGGACCATTTTCTATCTTCTTTGGGATACGGGGCTCAATTTTCATCTACCCTGGCTGCACGTTGTGTTTAGGGATAAAAAGCAGTTGGGAAAATCCACACTTTATTTTATATTTTTATGCAGAAATGATAATGAAATTGGGAGTGTTGATAGGAAGAACGCAAAATGGAAAATTCAGGATACCGGGAACGGAATAATCCAGGCAGTTACAATTTGACTATCATTTGTCAGCTAATGGTCGGCATAGGAAAACTTGTATTTTCTAGTTGGACGAAGGGAATGATATAATAAGTAGTGATGCTAAACTTTAAAAATATTACCAATTATTATAAAACACTATTTGGCCCATCGGATAACTCAACCATCACTTTGAATGAGTTACAAACTAAGGATATTCCCCAAGTTTCTGCACTAGAAAATAAGTTTTTAACAATAGATTTTATAGAAGGGAAAGTAAGGACTGCAATTTTATAGAAGGAAAACCCTAAACCCTAAACGATCTTAACTTCAGAACAATAATTCTGCTACCTAAGCATACATATGCAAAAGTGATTCAACAATATAAACCAATATGTTTGTTGAATGTCTCTTTTAAAATCTTCACCAAGGTGGCAACTAATAGATTATCTACCGTAGCCCATAAGATTATTAGACCAACACAAACAACCATTCTTCCGAAGAAATATCAAGGCGGTGAAAGGTCCCTTGTGGTTTTTGGTAATTGAGTGTCAACATTAGGTGAACTAATAATATGTGATTGAGATAATACACAGGAGATTAGTTCACGTGTGGTGACGCAATGAAGGAGCTTTATTGCATATGAAACATGACATGGAGTCATGTGACCAAGATGGTGAAGATCAAGACAAGGCTTGGCTTGATGGACCGGTTGCAAGTGTGAAGGGCAAGTCGAGGCGGTGAAGCGATGGACCGCGAGGCGGTGAAGCTTGGGCAAGACTTGGCGCCGACGGACCGATGCAACGGTGAAGAGCAAGTGAGGTCAAGATCGATGGACCAAGAAGGTCATGTGATGATATGTAGTGGATCATATCATTCTTGATCGTGTTGGTGCATTGATTGCATCGACACTTGGAGATGGAGCGAAATGGAAATGCGCAAGGCAAAGGTATAACCTATAGGGCATTTCATTTCTCACGGTCATTGGTGCTTAGAGAAGTTTATGACCGGGTTTAGGATAGATGGCCGTACTATCAAGAGGGGCAAACTTGTTTGCATATCGCCATCTAGTGCCACTTCGCGCGATCTAACTTTTGCGATGTGTTAGGATCAAGTGGCGTGGTAAGAGCTAACTCCGCACTTGACGAAAATGGTTTCGAAAATGCTAACACATGTGTCGGGGTGTTTTTCGATGTGTCGGCAACAAGAATCAAGTGACGGAAGTCGGTTTGGAACAAAGACGAAGAAACGGCAACACAACGGCGGAATTTCGCAGCTCGAGAGGCGACGGGACGCGGTGACGGACCCATAACGGAAGCATGCAGGATCGACCGGACGCACCGGTGTGTGGTTCCGGTCAAAGAAACAGAGAGCATGTTTTTCGTGGTTGATCTCGAATTGACCGGACGCATGCACCGGAAGCATGCACCGGACGCATGATTTCTCGACCGGACGCATGCAACGGGGGTTCTAAATTTGGCGGGTTGGGTTTGTCGGTTCGGCCGGACTCATCGACCGGACTCATGCATGAGTCCGGTCGGCGGCGTCCGGCCAGCCCGCATGTATTGCATGTTCCTCCCCAACGTCTCTATTTTGGCTTGTGGCTATAAATAGATGGGGTGGCCGGCCATGGCTAGGGCTTAGCACCTTGGGGACTTTGTGTCCATGTTTGAGAGTGCTTGAGAGCCCTCTCACTCACTTGTGATTGATAGAGTTCATCCAAATCAAAGTGAGGAGTGATTCTAGTGCATTCGGGTTGAGAGATCGCATTCGTGGCACTAGGTGATCGTGTTGCAAGCCGGTGTGCTTGTTTCTCTTGGAGGTTGCCACCTCCTAGACGGCTTGGTGGCAAGAGACTTCGTGAAGCACGCAAGGAAGCTTGTGCGGTGCTTCGAAGGAGGATTTGTGAGAGGCTCGTGCTCACCTCGCGGGGATCGCGAAGCGAAGAGCGACACTACTAGAGCGTGTCGGGTGAGTACCTCCCTTGTGCGTGTGGTGTCTTGCGGTGCCTTGAGAGGCTCACTTGAGAGTGGTGTCTTGCGGTGCCTTGCGGGGCGTGCCTTGAGGGGCAAGTGATCGGAGAATCACACTGAAGAACCATCTAGGTGAAACACCAAAGGAACCACCTAAGGTGTTGGTCGACACAACGAGGAGTAGGGGGAAGTTGGCAAGCTTCCCGATACCTCGGTAAAAAATCACCGGTGTCAACTTGTCTACTCTTCTCGGTGGTTTGCATTCTCCAAATCACAAGCTTCGTATTTACATTCATATATACCTTGTGCTTGTGCTTGTGCTTGTGGAGTAGCTTTTGCAATTACTAGCTTGTGTAGCTTATTAGTTGCTTTGCTTAGTTTGTGTAGCTAAGTAATTTGAGCCTTTGGGTTAGGCGTGTGTCGCCTTGTCCTTAGTGGATCTAGTGAGCTTAGGATTGGCTTTGTGCTTTTGCTCATTAGAATTGTGTAGGAGCTCCCCCTTGTTTGAAGTACTAGTGCATAGGTTTGTGTGACCTTGCAATAGAAACGGTTAGGAGCTCAAGCTAGGCTTATCACCTCATTTGCTTTGTGTAGGATCTTTTGTGAGGTGATTTAGAGTCATAGCTAGAGGGTGAAGTCTTGGCTAAACGAATAGTTTCAATTCGCATTATATTTGTTTAGCCTACTGAAAGGTCCTAATGGCTAGAGGGGGGGTGAATAGCTTATTAAAAATTCTACAAACAACACTAAGCAAGGCGGTTAGTAAATAAGACGGCGTAGCAATTAAGCAAATGCTTCAAGCTAGCTATGCAAGCCACCTAGCAATTCTATGATCTCTAATCACACTCAAAGGCTAAGTTGCTAAGTTACTCCTAGGTGGACAAGATACACTAACTAATTCTACCACTAGGAGCTAACAAGGCTAAGCTAACTAAATAAGCTACTCACACTAAGCACCCTAACAAGATATACTACCAAAGTAATGCAAGAGGTGCTAGAATACAATACCACCGGTGTAGTGTCGAGGTTGTAGCCAATCACCGTGATCACCAAGAAATCTCCAACGAGCAAGAACAAGTGACACGATGATTTTTCTCCGAGGTTCACGTGCTTGCCCAAGACGCTAAGTCCCCGTTGTGGCGACACACTCACTTGACGTATGCTAAGCTTAATGGCCGGTGCCAAATCCCCTATGGGAGCTCAAGCAAACGAACACAAGAGAGGGTCCAACAAGCCACGAGCAATCCACTAGTGCTCCTTTCGCGAATCTCCCGCGGGGTAAGGAACGACCCCTCACAATCACCACCGGTGTGGCCTCAAACAAGCTCCACTTGAGCTCAACACCGCCTCTTGCTCCAAGCCGCTAGGGAACCGGGCAAATTCCCAAGAAAACAAGAATCCCGCGGCTTCTCCAAGGATGAAGTGCCTCTAGATGCAACCGATGATGCAATGCACTTCTATCACTCTCAATCTCACCAAGAATTCGAGTTAGTGGTGAAGAGATGAGTGGAGAGGAGTCTCACAAGCTCAATAGCAAGTTGGAAGCTTCAAATGTGCAAGAGAGAACTCAATGAACCGGCCATCCAAGAATATATAGAGCTCCCCTCGAAATAGAGCCGTTGCTCTAAAAAATTTGCTCTTTTCGGCAGACCGACTGGGGACGCACCGACCGGAACCACCCAGCTGGTCCGGCCGAGGGTCCGGTCGGTGCTTCCGGCCGTGATCCGACAAACTTTGGGCCCACGGCCTGGCGCCTCCTTCATGCGTCCGGTCGATGCTTCGGTCAAGGGTCCGGTTCGCGTCCGTCTGCGGCCTGCTCTGCTCGACAGAAGACCGACCGGGAGCCACCGGCCGGGGCGTCCGGTCGAGGCGTCGTGCGCCCCGGTCACCCCCGGACACCGATTCTTCATCTTTTTCTTTGCTCTTTGCTTCAAACTTGCTTCGCCTCTTGCCAAGGGTTGCCAACACGTCAAGATGACCACGTTATCACCAATGTTAGCACGCCGATAAGTTAGGCAAGATCGGGTTAGTGCTCTCATGTCCTAAATGCAAAATGCAAGTCAATTGGACCTAGAAGCACTTCACCAAAGGATTGTCGCGGCATTCCCTCTTGATAGTCGGCTATCTATCCTATAATGTGATCACACGCTCTATCGTGTCTTGATCACTAAAAAGGAAAACCCTATCAAGATACCTTTGCCTTGATCTCCCGGGTTCCTCTCAAGCCGATCACCGAGCTTGACGATCCATCAAGTCCACCGACATTGTCCATGTTCATGATCATCATGCTCCTTGTCATCCATCTAATCCTATCTCAAGTCATACACTTAGAGCAAAGGATTAGTCCACAAGTGTGTCATCAATTTCCAAAACCAAACATGAGATTTCAATCTCCCCTTTTTGGTAATTGATGACAACCAAACTTACAAAGATTTGAAATAAAATTCAATTGAACTTGAATTGCTTGCCCATAGCGATTTGATCATGAATCAAGGATTGGACAAACATTTCAAGGTTTGGTTTTGGTAGTAGTAGATCCCTACATACGTGCTTCCATGTGTTTGGATCAAGTTGGCACATATGTATGGATAGAAATCTTGGGAAGAGATACTAATACCAAAAAGAGATGCTAAGGTTTTAGAATTCGGACCTTTAAAGCGTGAAACCATCGGAGTCCTTAGCATCAATGTAACTAGACAATCATCAAAACTCAACATACCCCATGAGATCAACATTATAGGCTAAAATGTGAGCTTTGTCTAGATACATCCTATGCATGCTAGTTGGTCAAACACCAATCAATTTTCAAAAAACTAGCATACACCAAGCAATCATTTATATTGAATTTAAATTGCCAATGCAACATTTCATTATGATCATGCACATACAAATGCACACATAGTCTATGAGCTTGCTCCCCTATTTGTGTGATCCTTTCCAACATCTTTGTGACTTATTTCTCCCCTTTGTCAACAATCACCAAAAAATGTGTAAATGAGAGAAATCAAGTCAATCAAAGTATCACATGTGGTCTCATCTAGATCACTTGCCTTTCCATGTATTCAAGTTTGAACCAAGGACAAGCTTTTTCACACCTCATATACATAAGGGTTATCTTGCACCATGTTAGAATACACATCAATAGCGCATTTTCTAGAGTTGACACTAGGATTGCAAGCACATAAACATGTCATATGCCACCACTAGTTCATAGAATCAATCAAAGCAATAGTGGTGCCACACATACATTCAAATCATTTTATTTTCCATGAATGAGCCTATTAAGCATGCATGATGTCTAGATGCACTAACAAGTCCTTAGCAACATATGAATGCCATGACAAACAACTTTTACCTTGGGTTTGTCGAAGGAGAGGCATGTCATATAAGTGGGGTGCATCAACTCAAGTTGGAGAAGTCAATCATGTTCAATTCTCCCTTTAGCATGCAAAATCTCTTCTCATCAAGTGGCTTGGTGAATATGTCGACTAGTTGATCTTCGGTGCCAATACCCATGATACAAATGTCACCCTTTTATTGATGATCTCTTATGAAGTGGTGTCATATATCAATGTGCTTTGTTCTTGGATATTGAACCGGATTTTGAGTCATTTTCCTTGCACTTTCATTGTCATAATACAATGGGACTTTGTCAAATGTGAATCCAAAATCCTTCAATGTTGACCTCATCCAAAGCAATTGAGTACAACAACTTTCCGCACTAATATATTCGGCTTCGGCGGTTGAAAGAGCAACAACACTATTTTGCTTCTTTGAAGACCATGATACTAGTGACCTTCCAAGGAATTGACATGTGCCACTTGTGCTCATTCTATTGATCTTGCACCCTCCATAGTCAGAATCCGAATATCCAATCAAATCAAACTTGGATCCTTTTGGATACCATAGTCCAACATCTTGTGTGCCATTCAAGTACCTCACAATTCTCTTTGTTGCCTTGAGGTGACTTTCTCTTGGATCGGATTGATATCTAGCACACATGCCCACACTAAATGCTATGTCCGGTCTTGATGCGGTTGCATAGAGCAAACTACCAATCATGGACCTATACTTCTTTTGTTCAACCATGTTGCCACTTGGATCGGGGTCTAGGCTTCCATTGGTTGCCATAGGTGTGGACATTGACTTGGCATCTTGAAGATCAAACTTCTTGATCATATCCTTGATGTACTTGCCTTGACTAATGAATGTACCATTCTTCAATTGCTTGATTTGGAGACCAAGAAAGAATGTGAGCTCTCCAAGCATTGACATTTCAAACTCATTGGCCATCATCTTTGCAAACTCTTCACAAAACTCTTGGTTGGTTGACCCAAAGATAATGTCATCAACATATATTTGCAACACAAATAAGTCTTTGCCAATCTTCTTGGTGAAGAGAGTGGTGTCCACCTTGCCCATCTTGAACCCTTTAGAGAGGAGAAAATCTCTCAACCTCTCATACCATGCTCTAGGTGCTTGTTTCAATCCATACAAAGCCTTCTTCAACTTGTAGACATGGTTGGGATACTTGTCATCTTCAAAGCCCGGGGGTTGTTTCACATACACCAACTCATTTATGAAGCCATTCAAGTATGCACTCTTCACATCCATTTGATAGAGCTTGATGTCATGAGCACATGCATAAGCAAGCAAGATTCTAATTGCTTCAAGTCTAGCAACCGGTGCATAGGTCTCTCCAAAGTCAAGACCCTCTACTTGAGTGTACCCTTGAGCTACTAGCCTTGCCTTGTTTCTAACCACAATTCCATCTTGATCTTGCTTGTTCTTGAAGACCCACTTGGTTCCTATCACATTGTAGTCCTTTGGCCTTTCCACCAATTCCCATACATCATTCCTCTTGAAGTTGTTTAACTCTTCATGCATGGCATTGATCCAATCTTACTTCTTGAGTGCATTTTCAATGTTCTCCAGTTCTTCTTGTGCTACATAGGCATGGTGAGCACAAAAGGATGCCAATCTTCTTCTAGTAACCACTCCACTATTGATGTCACCGACAATTTGATCAATTGGATGATCTCTTGCTATGTTGGATGGTTGCATCATTTGCACTTGATGACTAGGATGGGGAGTTGGACTAGCTTGTTGCTCTTAATCTTCATCTTGAGTACCACTAGTGCTTGCTTCATTTGCATTGATCTCAATGGTAGTGGTAGGCAATGGAGTGTCATCATCATCATCAACTTGCCTTGGCCGAATGTCACCAATATCCATGTTTCTCATGGCATTCTCCAAGTTAGAACCACTCACATCATCATGATTTTCAACTTCATTTTGAGAGCCTTGGGTTTCATCAAATTCAACATCATGAACTTCTTCAAGTTTGCCACTACCCAAGTTTCAAACTCTATAGGCTTTGCTTGTGGTTGAGTATCCAACTAGGAATCCTTCATCACATTTCTTGTCAAACTTGCCCAATCTTGTGCCTTTCTTGAGAATGTAGCATTTGCATCCAAAGACTCTAAAGTATCCAATGTTGGGCTTCCTTCTGTTGAGCAACTCATATGGTGTCTTGCCAAGCATCCCATGGCAATAGAGTCGGTTGCTACAATAGCAAGCCGTGTTGATTGCTTCTACCCAAAAGGAATGGCTAACATTATACTCACTAAGCATTGATCTTGCCATTTCAATCAAGGTTCTATTCTTCCTCTCAACTACACCATTGGATTGAGGAGTGTAGGTTGGTGAGAATTGATGTCCAATTCCAAGCTCATCACACAACTCTTCAATTCTTGTGTTCTTGAATTCACTTCCATTATCACTCATAATCTTCTTGATGGATGTCTCAAACTCATTTTGAACCCTCTTGACAAATGTCTTGAAAAGCTCAAATACATCATTCTTGTCATGTAAGAAGAACACCCATGTGTATCTAGTGTAGTCATCAACTATGACAAAACCATACTTGTTGCCTCCAATACTAGAGTATGATGTTGGTCCAAACAAGTCCATGTGTAGCAACTCAAATGCCTTGCTTGTACTCATTGTGCTCTTGGTTGGATGTGCATTGTCATGTTGCTTGCCGGCTTGACATGCTCCACAAGGTTTGTCCTTCTCAAACTTCACATCATTCAAGCCTCTAACCAAGTCATGCTTCATTAACTTGTTCAATTGCTTCATCCCAACATGACCAAGCCTTCTATGCCACAACCACCCTTTACTAGCCTTTGAGAGTAAACAAGTTGTCAACTTGGCTTCTTTTGATTTGAAGTCAACAAGGTAGAGATCACCATATCTAAATCCCTTGAAGATCATGTTTGCACCATCACCACTAACCACCTCAACTTCTTGGCTTGTGAATATACATTTGTAGCCATGATCACAAAGTTGAGAAACCGACAAGAGGTTGTAATCAAGATTGTCAACTAGCAACACCTTTGATAAGCTCTTCTCTTGAGTGATAGCAATCTTGCCTAGCCCCAACACATTGCCTTTCTTGTCATTGCCAAATGTGATTGACTCATATTCATCAATGCCCTTGATGCTAATAGACTTGAACATATGAGAATCCCCGATCATGTGTTTGAGTGCACCCACTATCCATTATCCAATGCTCTCCTCCGGCACGATAATTGACCTACAAAATAAGATCAATTCTTCTTAGGTACCCAATGTTGCTTGGGTCCTTCAAGGTTAGTCACCAAGGCCTTTGGTACCCAAATGGCTTTTTTCTTTGAGCCCATCCATGGTGTACCAATGTACCTAGCACGAACACCATTGTTCTTCTTCACAAGCATATATGAATTATCAAGCTTGATAGAAGAAACATTGGTCCTCTCGTTCATGCACTTTTGCTCCACATGACCAACTTGCTTGTAAGCTTTGCAATAGCTACCATTGCTCTTCACAAAACGAGTTTTGTGAGTCACATAGGCGGCCTTGCCTTTCTTGGGGATAAAGCCTAAGCCCTCCTTGTATAAGGATGCCCTTTGGCTACCCAAGCACATAAGCAAGCGGTCCTCACCACCATAAGCCTTAGCCAAGGTGTGATTGAGCTCCTTCACTTCCCTTTTTAAAGAAGCATTCTCATGAATAAGCATAGGGTTGTCATTATCTTCACTAGAGATGGATATGCTAGTGATAGAGCTAGTGGAGGTCTCACACTTGGGGGTTGATTCATCAACAAGAATGTCACACATGATGCTAGCATTGCATGTATCAACCTTATCCTCAACTAAGCACAACTTGTGCTCATCAAGTAGAGAGAAATGAGCTTTCTCTAACTTAGAATGAGATTTCTCAAGCTTCTTATGGTCTACCTCTAGACTCTCATAAGATGCCCGAAGCTCATCAAGTTCTTGCTTAAGGCTTTTTGTTTCCTTACGCAAGCCCTTGCATTCCTTTCTACTTTGCTTGAACATGACAATGCAATCATCAAGCATGCTTTGCAACTCCTCCCTAGTGAGTGTTTGCTCCTCATCATCACTATCACTATCACTATCACTATCATCATCATCATCACTAGTGATAGATTGTACCTTGGTGGCCTTAGCCATGAAGCATGAGGAAGGAGTGTCGAAGAGGGAGATCTTGTCATACATAGCAAGGTGAGCTTGTCCCTTCTTCTTGTTCTTCTTCTCCTCTTCTTCATCACTTGAAGAGAATGAGCCATCACTATCCCACATAGCCACATGTGACTCATTTTTCTTCTTGGGCTTCTTCTCCTTCTCATTCTTGACATCATTCTTCTTTCTCGCTTTCTTGATGCCCTTCTCATCATCACTTTCATATGGGCACTCGGCAATCAAGTGACAATCATCATGGCAACGAAAGCATGTCATGTTGCCTTCATTCTTGCCATCCTTGGTCTTCTTCTTGGATGATTGCTTCTTCTTGTTCTTGGAGATGTAGTTCTTCTTCACAAACTTTCCCAATCTCCTCACAAAGAGAGCCATTTGCTCATCCACTTTACTTCCACTTGTAGAGGTGCCATCCTCTTCATCACTTAATTCTTCCTTCTTCTTCTTGCCCTTGGATGATGAGCTTGCCTTGAGTGCCAAGCTCTTCTTGTCCTCTTTCTTCTCTTCTTCCTTGACCTTCTTGTTTGCCTTGTTGATGAGTTCTTGCTTCTTCTTGTCATCTCTATATGAATCATCGGTCATCACCTCATTAAGCAATTGGTTGGGAGTCAAATCCTTCAAGTTTGACCTCACTAGCACGGTGATGAACATCCCAAAACGCTCGGGCAAACACCTCAAGAACTTCATATTGAAGGTCTTGTCCTTGATCTCTTCTCCTAGAGCATTGAGATCATTCACCAACACTTGCATGCGGTGAAACATCTCCAAGCACGGTCTCATCTTCTTCCATCTTGAAGCTATTGAATTGCTCAAGCTTGATATAGGCCTTTGCTTGCTTGACGCCTTCGGTGCCCTCATAGCACTCTTCTAGCTTCTTCCAAATCTCATGAGCAATGGTGAGTGACTTGACTTGCTCAAACACTCTATCATTGAATGCCTCATGAAAAGCACTCACGGCCACATCATTTGCATATAGCTTCTTCTTTTCGGCCGTGGTCGGCTCATTTGGCTTTGCCACCTCAAACTTGTTCTCGGTCACAACCCACACTTCTCTATTGATTGACTTGAGGTGTGCGGTCATCTTCACCTTCCAATAGGTAAAGTTTGTGCCATCGAAAGGTGGCGCCTTCTTGGTGTTGTTGACATGAAAAGTCATTGCCATTTTGTCACCGTAGGATGTTAAGCCTCACAAATACGGTGTCTCGGCTCTGATACCACTTGAAAGGTCCTAATGACTAGAGGGGGGGGTGAATAGCCTATTAAAAATTCTACAAACAACACTAAGCAAGGCGGTTAGTAAATAAGACGGCGTAGCAATTAAGCAAATGCTTCAAGCTAGCTATGCAAGCCTCCTAGCAATTCTAGCAATTCTATGATCTCTAATCACACTCAAAGGCTAGGTTGCTAAGTTACTCCTAGGTGGACAAGATACACTAACTAATTCTATCACTAGGAGCTAACAAGGCTAAGCTAACTAAACAAGCTACTCACACTAAGCACCCTAACAAGATATACTACCAAAGTAATGCAAGAGGTGCTAGAATACAATACCACCGGTGTAGTGTCGAGGTTGTAGCCAATCACCGTGATCACCAAGAAATCTCCAACGAGCAAGAACAAGTGACACGATGATTTTTCTCCGAGGTTCACGTGCTTGGCAAGACGCTTAAGTCCCCGTTGTGGCGACACACTCACTTGACGTATGCTAAGCTTAATGGTCGGGTGCCAAATCCCCTATGGGAGCTCAAGCAAACGAACACAAGAGAGGGTCCAACAAGCCACGAGCAATCCACTAGTGCTCCTTTCGCGAATCTCCCGGGGTAAGGAACGACCCCTCACAATCACCACCGGTGTGGCCTCAAACAAGCTCCACTTGAGCTCAACACCGCCTCTTGCTCCAAGCCGCTAGGGAACAGGGCAAATTCCCAAGAAAACAAGAATCCCGCGGCATCTCCAAGGATGAAGTGCCTCTAGATGCAACCGATGATGCAATGCACTTCTATCACTCTCAATCTCACCAAAAATTCGAGTTAGTGGTGAAGAGATGAGTGGAGAGGAGTCTCACAAGCTCAATAGCAAGTTGAAAGCTTCAAATATGCAAGAGAGAACTCAATGAACCGGCCATCCAAGAATATATAGAGCTCCCCTCAAAATAGAGCCGTTGCTCTAAAAAATTTGCTCTGGGGGGTGGCCGGGGCCTTGGCCGGAACCACCAAGCGGGTCGGTCGAGGGTCCGGTCGGTGCTTTCCGTCGCATCCAGACAAACTTTGGGCCACGGTGGCGCCACGCTTCATGCGTCCGGTCGGCGCTTTTCGGTCAAGGGTCCGGTCCGGTCCGTCCGGTCAAAACCGCGCTGCGGTGCTCTGCGCCAGCGCCTTTGCCGAGAGCCACCGGTCGGTGCGTCCGGTCGAGGCCGGCAGCGTCCGGTCACCCCTGGACGGTGATTCTTCATCTTTTTCTTTGCTCTTTGCTTCAAACTTGCTTCGCCTCTTGCCAAGGGTTGCCAACACGTCAAGATGACCACGTTATCACCAATGTTAGCACGTCGATAAGTTAGGCAAGATCGAAGTTAGTGCTCTCATGTCCTAAATGCAAAATGCAAGTCAATTAGACCTAGAAGCACTTCACCAAAGGATTGTCGCGGCATTCCCTCTTGATAGTCGGCTATCTATCCTATAATGTGATCACACGCTCTATCGTGTCTTGATCATTAAAAAGGAAAACCCTATCAAGATACCTTTGCCTTGATCTCCCGGGTTCCTCTCAAGCCGATCACCGAGCTTGACGATCCATCAAGTCCACCGACATTGTCCATGTTCATGATCATCATGCTCCTTGTCATCCATCTAATCCTATCTCAAGTCATACACTTAGAGCAAAGAATTAGTCCATAAGTGTGTCATCAATTTTCAAAACCAAACATGAGATTTCAGGCGCAATTAGTTTTAGAAAGGACTATTCACCCCCCTCTAGTCTCCATCTCGACCCTACAAGTGGTATCGGAGCCATGGTCTCTCTTTTAGTGGTCTTAACCGACCCGGAGAGGATGGAAACTAGAGGGTTTTATGATGATTGTTTGTGTGACACACATATTTTTGATGGCACACACTTTGCACGGTGGAAACACCATATTCTTGATGACTTGCGTTCCATGAGACCTATAGCTTGGTGGGTTGTCACAAAGCGTCTTAAACTTGTTGTTGATCCCAAAAATCTTGCTAAGTTTGAAAGGGAAATAATGGAACATGATTGTGATGCATTTTGTTATCTAACCAATGCTTTGAGTTGTGATATGTTTAGCAAGGTGAATCTTAAAGGTTCCGCACATAAGTTGTGGGAATCCATCAAGAGCACCTTCGGTGATGCCTCCACATGGGATGATGGCGGTCGAGATTGAGGCACCTAAGGAGGTGATGCATGAGGATGTTGAGCAAGATTGCTCCACCTCATGGTCAAGTGATGATGATGATCATTTTACACCAAGTTCACTTGACAAGAATGATGATGATGCATCAAGTGTTGCAAGTGATGATTCTACCTCAAGCACACTTGATAGCAATGATGATGGTTCATGCTCGGTTGATGATGTTACAACAAGTCTATCCACTACATCAACATATTGTCTCATGTCACAAGGTGACACAAAGGTATCAAATGACAATGTGGTTGATCATGTTGATTCTTATGATGAGCTTGTGAGTAGACTTGCTAGCATGACCATATCTTTAGAAAATAAGAAAGCAAAAACATTGAATTTGGAAAATGAAATCTCGTTTCTAAAGAAAACATGTGAACAACAAGAGCATCTACTTTATGTTACTACTTGTTCACATGATGTGCTAAAATTGGCTCATGAGGAACTTAGTGTTACTCATGATAACTTGGTACAACACCATGATTTTCTCACTAAGAAGTTTTCAATTGAAACATTTAAAACTAGTGAGAGCTCATCACTTGGGTCAAATGATCAATCACAAATTTGTGCTAACCCTTGTGATGTAGGCAAGAAGCATGTATCCACCTCTTGTGATGATTTTATTGATATATCATGCTCTTCACATTTAAATGCTTGTTCTACTTCTATGTCTTGTGAGACTAACCTTTTGAAGGAGAACAAAAAGCTCAAAAAGGAAGTGAAGAACTTGATAGCCAAGATTGAGAGGTGCTACAATTCAAAGGTCACCTTTGAGCAAATCTTGAAGTCTCAAAGATACTATGGTGACAAGCATGGCCTTGGATTTGAGTGGAGGATGACAAAGGCCGAAAAAGAAAGGGCAAAGCAAAAGAAGCAAAGAAGATGGAGAGGCTTCAACAAAGGAAGCTATCTCACTCCATGTGCTATCGGTGTCATGAAGTGGGACATCTTGCTAAGGCTTGCCTAAATGAAGAAAAAGTTCAAGTTGAAGAAGGAAGAAGAGAGGCTCAAGCATGTCAAGTGCCGAAAGTGCGCACATGGGGGTCATCTCACCTCAAAGTGCCCAACCAAGCAATTGGTGAAGCAACTAGAAGAGCCTCAACCAAAGCAACAAATTGAGCAAGAAAACAAGCCCCAAGATCAAGTCAAGATCCATCTTGATGATAAAGTTGATGACTTGAAGATGATGAAGAAGAAGACAAGAAGGGGTGGCAAGGCAAGAGCAAAGCATCCAACTCATATCCAAGATGCCAAGATGATGAGCAAGATTCAAGCTAAGAAAATAAAGTTTGCTCACATCAAGTGCTTTGAATGTGGAGACATGGGACACTTTGCCTCGGAGTGTCCTAGCAAGCTTGAGAAGAATGCTCAAGCACACCTGATGAGAGGCAAGGCAAGAAGAAGTATCAAATGAGCAAGGAAGAATGGGCTCAACAAAAGAGAAGATGCTACTTATGCCGGGAAAGGGGACACATGGCTCATTCATGTCCCCTAGGTGAAAATTCTAAGCTTATTTCAATTGATAATGATACTATGCTTAGAAAGGATGACAATGGTACCTCTCCGGTTACTATTACAAAACATCCTCGCTACTCATACTAAGGCTTTGCCAAAGTATGTTGCACCTAACTTGAGAGGACCCAAACAAGTTTGGGTACCATCAAAAAGGTGGATGATTGTTTGTAGGTACCATGGCATTGGAGGCTTGATTCAATTGAGTTCACATTGTTCATCATTCCATTGAGTCAAGTATTGAAGCTTATTGCTACTCTTATCCCAATGCCAAGTCATGACAAGCGAAGACCAAATGAGCTACAACGTACAAGTGCAATGATCCTAGTTGTGGTGATTTATTGGATATTTGAAGGCTTGCAAGAATATTTGAAGATGAAACTTGCTATATGATGATCTTAGGCTATAAAGGTATATATCTAGTTGATCACATATATTTGGGTGCATATAAGATGATTGAATTGGATTTATATGCATATGTTGCTTGCTATGAGATGCTTGAATGGATTTAATGATTAGAAGTCAAATTTGAGTTGGTTTGAATGGATATGATCATGAGATGACATTTAGTAAGTGGATTGAATAGATATATGTCTTGTGAAAGTATTCAAACAAGTTAGCTTCAAGTTTGATTCAAATTGATGAAGCATATCTCAATTGCTAAAATCTGTCCACAATACAAAATCTGAGTGAGTTGTGATGATAGCCATGTTTGGATGATCAAATCTTATTGGAATGGCTTGAAATTTGGTATGCATGCTCAATACTTATGATACAAGTTGCTGTAAAAATTTCATGATGATAGAGCAAGGGATACTTTGGTTTTGGAGTGGAACTTGTGAGCTATGTTGCAGCAGTTTTCAGCATGTAGTAGTGTGGGAAGGTGCAAAATCTGGTAGCAATCTAGAAGGAGTATGAAGCTCAAATTTTTATGGCTGCTAGATGACTTAGTGTTGCATATCTCCACCAAATTTCGTGGCATTTCAACATGTACATTGAGAATTATGGACTATCCTTTGAGATGTACAAAATCTGCCAGAAAAGTGACAAACATTGGATTGATCAAGAGTCACTTTGATTGAAAGGTCCTCAAGTTGGATTCATATTCATAAGTGTTTGAGGCACCTAAGTTTGGTTTTGAATTGAGTTAGAAGCATGACAAGCAATGAGTACAAAAGCCATTGATTTGGGAGAGTGTACTTTTTGTACACATCTAGTACTCAAGTTGGAGATCAAGACCAAGCTCAAGATGGAGAGACAAGTTTGAGTTCAAATGATCATTGTATCTCTTCAAGAAGAAAGAAAAGGACTTAAAGAAGAATCAAGCTTAATCATCATATCAAGTCCATCACTTGAATCAATCAATCAAATTAAATTCAAGTGAGTGTCAAGAATAGTTCTTGGTGAGATCACTTCTCCCTAGAGAGGGGCGTGCCGCCCATGAGTGGGATTGACAAGTGGGGATACTTGGAGGGCCAACATGGAAGTGATGATCTAGGTATATTCAAGATGCTTAGTTGAAGAAATCAAAAGGATTGATCAAAAGAAAGCAAGCAACACCCAAAAAGAGAGACATTCATGCAAATTCAAATGGTAGTCTCTCATGCAAGCAAAGATGAATAGAAGAAGCAAGCCAACCACAATATGAAAGTGTACTTGATCATTAGTGGTTCTCATTTTATATGGGTGAAGCATGGAAATCATATTGATATATTTGGTCTTCACCAAGCTTATAAATGGACTTCACATTGCTATTGCGGAGAGAAATTGGAATCATATTGACTATCCTCTACTCCAAGATAGCAAAGGTATCATTGTAATGTGCATGATCATTTCATCCCTTACTAGTATGCGGTTAGTGCATATAGTACATGCTTAATAGGGTCATGCATGACAAATGAAAGTTTTAAATTTATTGCTACCACTATTGCTTGAATGATTATATGATCTAGTGGTTTGTATATGAATTTGTTCATGAGCTAGTGATCCCAAGTACTTGATCTATTTTGGATTGCTCTTAAGTGACAAGTACAACATTGGCAAGATAACCCTTATAATTCATGAGGTGTGAAGAAGCTTGTCATTCGATCAAACCGGACTTGGAAGCTTAGACAAATCATTTTAGTTCAAGTCAACAAGAAAGAAGCTCATGAAAACAATCTAGTTCAAGAATTGATTACAATTGACAAATATTTTCAAGTGGCATCCACATTGCAAGTTGCAAGAATTGGTGGTTCCACAAGTGATCCTCAACTTTAAGTGATCAATTCAACTCAAGAAAGCTACCCTCAAGAATTCAAGTGGATTGACATATGCTTTGATATAGGGGAGGTGCCCCACCTCAAGTTATCAAGGTCAAAGATCCTACAAGTAACCTACATGTGGCATTTCAAGGTGGTTTTCATGCTTCCACATGTGAGAGTTACAAGTGGTGTCATTCCAACATATGGTGGTGTCCATAAAAAAAAAATGAAGATTCAAGAATCAATCATCTATCCCTAGTCACACCCTTTGTATCAAAAGAGGCATACCCTTTATGAAAATTGATGACAAAGGGGGAGAGATTGGACAAAGATATGAATATGGGAGAGAATGGAACATGGACATGGACCATGAGGGAGCAAGATTTAAGATTAGAGGAGGATCAAAATTCTTGGACAAAAAAGAGAAGCACACAAGTTGGGGAGCAAGCTCATGAACTTGATTGATTGCATTTGATATGTGCATATTCATGTGCTTGCTTGCATTTGCATAAGTTTTTAAATTTTATATGCAATGCTTGTGTGGTATATGCTAGTTATAGAACTTGATTGATGATATGGTAACTAGCATGCATAGGTTGTAGCTAGACATATATATGTTTTCACATGAATCAAGTGCCATTACATATAATGTTGATCTTACATGGTATCTTGAGTTTTGATGTATGTCTAGTTACATGGATGATGCTAAGGATGAACTTCAAATGTGCAACTCCGATTGGTATCACGCTTCAAAGGTTTATCCTACATACCTCAAAGCATCACTTTGTAGTGTTAACCCTCCCAAAATTTTCATATTTATGTATGTGTGCAAATCTTGAATTCAAATCAATTGGGCACACATATAGGGGAGTTATCACTACCAAGTCGGGTTTTATGGTGCTTATCCAAATCTTGACATAGTGCTTAAATGTTGGATAAGTGACATA
Source organism: Hyparrhenia diplandra (assembly GCA_015847255.1). Lineage (NCBI taxonomy): Eukaryota > Viridiplantae > Streptophyta > Magnoliopsida > Poales > Poaceae > Hyparrhenia > Hyparrhenia diplandra. The sequence continues at coordinate 37,662 of JADLZK010013007.1, forward strand.
AAATCCAAACCAAGTTAGCAATTTATACTTGTATAAAATGCTACCATGGAATTTAAATCTTCAATTCCATATCTTTGTAGTGTTGCCATCAATTACCAAAAAGGGGAGATTGAAAGGTCCCTTGTGGTTTTGGTAATTGAGTGTCAATATTAGGTGAACTAGTAATGTGTGATTGAGATAATACACAGGACATTAGTTCACGTGTGGTGATGCAATGAAGGAGCTTTATTGCATATGAAACATGACATGGAGTCATGTGACCAAGGTGGTGAAGATCAAGACAAGGCTTGGCTTGATGGACCGTTACAAGTGTGAAGGGCAAGTCGAGGCGGTGAAGCGATGGACCGCGAGGCGGTGAAGCTTGGGCAAGACTTGGCGCCCGACGGACCAACGCGAACGGTGAAGAGCAAGTGAGGTCAAGATCGATGGACCTAGAAGGTCATGTGATGATATGGAATGGATCATATCATTCTTGATCGTGTTGGTGCATTGGTTGCATCGATACTTGGAGATGGAGCGAAATGGAAATGCGCAAGACAAAGGTATAACCTATAGGGCATTTCATTTCGCCGGTCATTGGTGCTTAGAGAAGTTTATGACCGGGTTTAGGATAGATGGCCGTACTATCAAGAGGGGCAAACTTGTTTCCATATCGGTCATCTAGTGCCACTTGTGCGATCTAACTTTACGATGTGTTAGGATCAAGTGGTGTGGTAAGAGCTAACTCCGCACTTGACGAAAATGGTTTCGAAAATGCTAACACATGTGTCGGGGTGTTCTTCGACGTGTCGGCAACAAGAATCAAGTGACGGAAGTCGGTTTGGAGCAAAGACGAAGAAATGGCAACACAACGACGGAATTTCGCAGCTCGGAGGGCGGCCGGACGCTGTGGACCGGACCCGCGACCGGAAGCATGCAGGATCGACCGGACGCGACCGGTGTGTGGTTCCGGTCAAAGAAACAGAGCATGTTTTTGTGGTTGATCTCAGGAATTGACCGGACGCATGCACCGGAAGCATGCACCGGACGCATGATTTCCTGACCGGACGCATGCACAGGGGTTCTAAATTTGGCAGGTTGGGTTTGTCGGTTCGACCAGGACTCATCCGGTCGGGCGCGTCCCGGCCGCCCGCATGAATTGCATGTTCCTCCCCAACGGCTCTATTTTGGCTTGTGGCTATAAATAGATGGGGTGGCCGGCCATGGTGGGGCTTAGCACCTTGGGGACTTTGTGTCCATGCTTGAGAGTGCTTGAGAGCCCTCCCACTCACTTGTGATTGATAGAGTTCATCCAAATCAAAGTGAGGAGTGATTCTAGTGCATTCGCGTTGAGAGATCGCATTCATGGCACTAGGTGATCGTGTTGCAAGCCGGTGTGCTTGTTTCTCTTGGAGGTTGCCACCTCCTAGATGGCTTGGTGGCAAGAGACTTCGTGAAGCACGCAAGGAAGCTTGTGCGGTGCTCCGAAGGAGGATTTGTGAGAGGTTCGTGCTCACCTCGCGGGGATCGCGAAGAGCGACACTACTAGAGCGTGTCGGTGAGTACCTCCCTTTGTGCGTGTGGTGTCTTGCGGTGCCTTGCGGGGCGTGCCTTGAGGGGCAAGTGATCGGAGAATCACAACGGGAAGAACCATCTAGGTGAAACACCAAAGGAACCACCCAAGGTGTTGGTCGACACAACGAGGAGTAGGGGGAAGTTGGCAAGCTTCACGATACCTCGGTAAAAAATCACCAGTGTCAACTTGTCTACTCTTCTCGGTGGTTTGCATTCTCCAAATCACAAGCTTCGTATTTACATTCATATATACCTTGTGCTTGTGCTTGTGGAGTAGCTCTTGCAATTACTAGCTTGTGTAGCTTATTAGTTGCTTTGCTTAGTTTATGTAGCTAAGTAATTTGAGCCTTTGGGTTAGGCGTGTGTCGCCTTGTCCTTAGTGCATCTAGTGAGCTTAGGATTGGTTTTGTGCTTTTGCTCATTAGAATTGTGTAGGAGCTCCCCCTTGTTTGAAGTACTAGTGCATAGGTTTGTGTGACCTTGCAATAGAAACGGTTAGGAGCTCAAGCTAGGCTTATCACCTCATTTGCTTTGTGTAGGATCTTTTGTGAGGTGATTTAGAGTCATAGCTAGAGGGGTGAAGTCTTGGCTAAACGAATAGTTTCAATTCCGCATTATATTTGTTTAGTAGGCGCAATTAGTTTTAGAAAGGACTATTCACCCCCTCTAGTCCCCATCTCGACCCCTAAAGGGTGCCGTAATACTCCATGAGATGATACATGAACTTCACTTTCGAAGAAGCATGATGGGGTTATTTTCAAATTTGATTTTGAAAAAGCTTACGACAAGGTAAAATGGAGTTTTTTACAACAAACACTAAGGATGAAAGGATTTTCACAAAATGGTGCAATTGGGTGGAGAAGTTCATGCAAAAGAGAAAATATTAACATTAAGGTGAATGATAAGATGGATTATCTCTTCTCCGGTTATGTGGATGACACAGATTTTTTTATGAGTCATAATGTTGAGAAAGCGATAAATGTGAAATTAATATTTAGTACTATCGAACAACTATTAAGACTAAAAATAAACTTTCAAAAAAAGTGAGATCTTTTGTTTTCGGAAGGCAAAAGATCATGAAGTATACTGCTCATAGTTGTTGGATCTAAAGTGGTGAAGCACACCTTCCGCTATCTAGGTCTACCAATGCATACTAGGAAATTAAACAATAAAAAATAGCAAATGATTGAGAACAAAATTGAAAAGAGGCTCAGCGGGTGGAAAGGTAAAATGCTTTTAGTTGGGGGCATCGATTGGTGTTAATAAACTCGGTGCTCTCTAGTTTACCAATGTTTATGATGTCTTTTTTTGAGATCCCAAGGGAGTGCTAGAAAAAATCGATTGTTTTAGATCAAGACTTTATTGGCAAAACGACCAACACAAGAGAAAATATAGACTAGCCAAATGAGAAATCTGGTGCAAACCGAAAATTCAAGGTGGATTAGGCATACAAAATTTGGACATTCAGAACAAATACTTGTTGAGTAAATGGCTGTTTAAATTGTTGAATGAAGATGACATATGGCACAAAATTTTGAGGAGGAAATAGATAAAAGATAACACACTATAGGGAGATGCGTTAAAAAACATACAGATTCTTATTTTTGGAAAAGCTTTATAAATGTAAAAGACACTTTCATGGGTTTTGGTTCCTTCAAAGTGAAAGAAGGGTCACAAATCCAATTCTGGCTTGACACTTAGTTGGGAAGTAAACCATTAAAAGATAGATTTCCAACGTTGTTCAATATCATAAGAAGAAAACAAGATTCTGTGGCACTAATCCTTAGCTCATCCCCACTAAATATTTCATTCCGTCGTAATTTAGTGGGCACAAACCAAAGGGATTGGCACAAAATTGTTGTCTCTTTACAAGATGTGAACTTACATGAAGATATGGATGTTTTTGTGTGGGTGTCACATTCATCAAGAATTTTCTTTGTCATATCCATGTATGCTATGTTAATTGATAATAGAGCGCGAGTGTCACAAGATATTTGGCAGATTAAGGCTCCTACAGAAATAAAAATATTTTTGTGGTAGCTTAAGAAAGGGTGACTTTAACTAAGGATAACCTTGTTAGGGCGTAATGACACGGTGCTACTTCTATCATTGTCTAGAAACTACTAGCGGTGGGCCCGCCGCGCAGATGCGCTGGTTATGAGTTGCAAACGGGTTTAACAACGGGTTTGTACTGCTGTGGCAAACGGGATTTTATTGTTTGTAAACGGGTTTATACCGTACATAATGGGTTGTACTATTGTAAATGGGTCTGTACTTTTATACTGTGCATAACGGGTTGTACTGTTGTAAATGGGTCTGTACTGCTCATAATGGGGTTTATTGTTTGTAAATGGGTCTGTACTGTTCATAACAGATCTGAACTGTTTACGTGATCCGGTACTGTTCATGATGGGTTTGCAATGTTTACGTGATCCGTTACTATTCCATGAAGAACTCGACCAATCGGATTGCTCGATTGGTATACGATTGTAAGAGTATATATAGATATATAGATCCAACATCTTCTTTTGGACTATTTTTATGCCAAGTTTTTGTGGCGAGTGGTATATTTGTTCAGACTAACACCTCAACATAGTATAGATGACCTTTTTAATGGGTGGTCAAAGAAGGGTAATAAGAAACAAAACACATTGTTATTGACAACAACTTCTACACTTTGTTGGGCAATTTGGATAACAAGAAACGAGGTGACTTTTGACAAATGTAGACCAAAAATTATTTTGTAGGTACTATTTAGGGGCCCACTGGGTCCGAATGTGGGCAAAGTTGCAGCGGCGTGATAATCTACAGAATCATTTGGCCTTAGCTGGACAACATCTTGAGTTCTCAGCCTTGTATTTCTTCAGTTTCAATGGATGATTATAAACAAGATTTATTGACATTTCTTAGTCAAAACTCTACATACATTTTGTTTATCCATGTGTCCTGCTATAATGTTGGAACTTTTTATAGCTTGTGTGCCTATGGGCTACCTTTTTGTAATAACTTGTCTGATTCTATAGATGTTTCTTTTTAAAAAAACTCAATTACAATTCGATAATGTTGGGAACGATACATTAAATCGAGAAGATATATGACATCTGTCCTGCCATGTGGGCACAGATTAGTCCCAGCCGAAGTAGGGAGTCAGGCATGCACCTCAGTCATCAAAGGATTGGGAGAGCTCGGATTCTGTTCCTCTTGCGTTTTCTCAACCGTTTTGACTGAATTTTAGATTTTTTTTTGAAAAAACAAATGGTCAGAAAAAAGAATCGGACATAGTGTTGGTGGGCACATTAGATTCTTGTCCTGTTGTCAATTGTCATCTCTAGTTGTATCCACATCCATAGTGAGACGAACTCTTCCACCTGCGACGATGTGGTGATCCGTCCTCTTAGGGCAGCAACCCAGGCGTTGTTGTGGAGCTCAACATGAACTGTCCTGTTCTTGAATCTTATTTGCTTGAACAGGTCAGGTGCTAAGAATTTTGGAGCCTCTCCATCAAGCCAGCTATAATGCCAAAAGCGTGCCCCTGCGGCCATCGCCAATAGTGACCCTAGTAGATGCGTTGAAAAGTGCCCGGTCAAGGTCATTGCAGGGTATGTCCATTCCAATCCAAGGTTTAGAGGTGTCCACCCACTCTTGCCAAAGCCATCTTAAGCGCAAGGCCCTGCTAAATTTCTCCAAGTCCTCCGAGGCCCCCAAGCTCCTTTGGTCTAGCCACTGTAGGCCAATTAACAAGGCAGTGACCCCCGTTCGCGTTCTCCTCTCCTTTCAAAAAAAAAAAAAAAAAGGATCTTCTGATCTTGTCGATACCTTTACGAGCCTAGGCCGCGAGAGGGAACACCGTCAGGAGTCCTGTTGTCAATTGTCATCTCTAGTTGTGCTTAGCGTTAACTATGATGATCTCTTTTCCTTTCTTGGGTCTTCCTCTTTCCTCATCTTGTGTACTGTGTAAGCTGTTTTTCTTCATTTTGATGTCATTTGTTTTTCTTCTATAATACACTTTTGCTTGGCACATCTTGCGCGAGCTTTTTTCTTTTAAACATGGTCGGCTGATGATATGATCGCTGCGACAGCAGCTAGGTGGGTAGGCAGACGCAGATCGCATATCCTGGTAAGATAAAGATATCCCCGTCGCTGTCTCCTATAGGTTCCGTAGTCCCAACGAACAGCCCCGTTGCTGTCGAGGTCAATGAGCGTGGCAGGTAAGTTAAGCAGAGAAAGAAAGAAACGGAAATTAATTAAAGACCCGAAATACTCCTACTCTATAGTTACCATTATATTTGTAAATTACTTGTACAAGACAAACGCTGACAACTGAAACAAGGACATGTACAGTACATCAAGACGTACTAGAGGTGAAAAAAAAAAGAGAAAGGCGATGAGGATTGGAATGGGAAATCCCTTCACAAACTGCGTGGTTTCGACTGCAGGAACTAAAGATGCACGGCTTTGCCACCCGGCGGCATGTGCGTAGGTTTATCCCCGGCCAAAAGCCCGACCGGGAGAGCCACTGGATTTGCGTCATTGCCAAAGCGAAAAAGGAGATACAACACTGGATTTGCGTCATTGCCAAAGCGGAAAAGGAGATAGTAGAAAACACTGAATGCCCATCCATGCATGACCTGGATCCATCCATTATTACCATCTTTTGTCTTCTTTTTCTCCAGGCCGGGTAGCATTTGTTAAGTTGGCGGAAAGTAATATATTCGTGAAAGCGATCGATGCACACTGTTGCATCGCCGGAGAAGAGGAGATTAAACCGGCCTCCTCCTACTTGGACCTGCACTTGTTTCAGTTCGGCACGGCCACGGAAGAAGAGCTTTTTCTGTAGCTGACAAGTGGCACGTATGGCTGGCGTGGAGCTTAGTTGTGGGTCAATGTTTCTATCACATATATATCAGTGAGCATCCGGTTTGGCACATGAACATGAGGGCACCAGATTAAAAAGTTGGACGGTCGCATGCATGTTCAGGCAACTAAATAATGCGCCACGAGTAGCCATCAGCTTACCGGTAAAGCAAATCCTTCTCTTGCAGACTAATGAAAAACATCTCCGTGCCATGCCCATTACACCAAGAAGAAATCTTTTGTTTTTCTTCGTCTTCTTCTAAAAGAGAGGGAGGAGCCAAAAGCAGGTGACGAGGCCATATCTGGTCGTCTGGTGTTTCCATGCCCATATATACACCTGACCTTATGGCGTTGGTGGCTCAGCCAGCCTACGACATCCCATCGCAACCATTGGCGAGCGCGCGGCGGCGGAAAGACAGATGGACCGGAGGATATCCAAGGAGGAGGCCGGCGACGAGGCGGTGAAGCCGACGAGGAGCTTCCGCTACGAGGACTACAGCACCAGGCGTGTGTTCCTGCGCAGCTACCCGCTGCAGTGGGACTGGTCGCCCGCGCAGGACGATGACGAGAAGCACGGCCTGGACGCGGCGGAGGCTCATGAGGCCAGGGCGGACGATGACGAGTGCTACCGCGGCAGTAGGCAGCGGAAGAGGCAGTTTCTGGCGGCCATGGCCGAGTGGGGGGAAGACAAGCTCCTGCTGCTCCGGAGGGCCAAGAAGCGCCTGGCGCTCTTCCTCATCGGCTGCCACCACCACGGCCACGGCAGCCGCGCGCTTCCCTTCCCGTCGGCCGGCGGATCCTGCACCGTCGCCATGCTCACCTCCAGATGAGATGATCGATGCATCACCGTGCACGCACGGCATGCATCATGTACTATGTAGTCCATGATCGTTTCATCGGTCAGTCTCTCTGTTTGATTGGCGGCTGCGTGCTGTCTGAAATGAATTAAAAATGCATTGTACGTACTCATGATCTATAGCAGAGCTATTAAATGCATAATTCTGCTCCGGTAGTCCTTCCAAAAACAATGTTTGCACACATTTTAAAGCAACTAAATACTCTCTCCATTCCATAATATGTGTTGCAAGTATTGTCTTCTTCCTGCGGGAGATGAAGACTAAGCCGCCGAGCATGACTGTCCATATTTCTTGTCTTAGTTTTTTTCTTTTTTTTGAACTTGGGTGATTCTCATTGCATACGGGTTTACGACTTGTCAACGACAATTACATTCACATGCTCAGGGACTTCACATGATTCATGCTCCTCCCCTTCCACGCTACGCAGACCCAAAGCCGCTAAAACATGGGCGGCCCTGTTACAAGACCTTGGTACATATTTTAAAGCAACTAAATAATACTCCCTCCATTCTATAGTATGGGTTGCAAGTATTGTCTTCTTCCTGCGGGAGATGAAGACTAAGCCGCCGAGCATGGCTCTCCATAGTTCTTGTCTTATGCTTTCGTGATGTATGACTTAGTGGTGGCAATGTAATCCTAAGATGGTGACTTGTTCCAAAACTACTTTCGTTTTTTGCTACTTATAGACCTAGTCTGTAATATTTTAAGTACTTCGATGTTATGTAACTATTGTGGACTTTCATTTGAAATGTTGTAATAAATGATGTGGTTTCGTTGAATCATTATGATCTTGGTAGTTTTTTTGACCTTAATACGATCTTGGTATGTTGCGGTGTTGGTTTGAATCCTTCATGATTTCGATTGACCGCTAGGCTTATATGGACTCAAGTTCAAATATTTTATCACTCCAACGATTGTTAGGACTTGTGCTCTTATAATTCGGATGTTCTATTAAAACAGTAGCTTTAAGAACAAGGATAACTTGTTGCGAACAACGGGTAACTAGCTTTATACCCGACCAAGGTTGGATGCGACCAAGATGGGGAGAGAGACACTAAAACCGCAAAAGGACTTGAATCGATTTCCAAATGATCACACAAAACCACAAACCTGGGACTAATCCACACAATACAAAATAAAACCGAACGGAAGCTATAAAAGTACAAAGTAGGGAGCCTTAGAGAGTTCTCTCACAAGCCCAAGAAAAACTTGCAAGAACAAAGGTGCGTGTAAGAACACCCAATAAGTCGGCTACAAAACCATATCAAGTCATCAATTCATCGAAAGGTTTCTAATAGCTTAGAGGATGGGGATATATATACTAGGAACATCCCTCCTACTTAGGTGTGAAAACAAGTTGGAGTTTCTGAAGATAGGCTATGTGAAAGGTCACCACGAGACGGCTGCCCCGAAGTGGTCTCGCGTGGCTATTGGCCTCTAGAGCAGTTTCCACTAAACCGACCATAAATCTTTATTGAGAAGTAAAAACGATGCACCGTTAAATGTGTTGGAAAGCTAACTTGATCATATTTCCAACCATGTATAGCATAAACCACGAAACGGTGTATAATGGTATAGTATTGAATGAGAAGTTATACCAATATCCTGTGCTGAGAGAATACTGTTGATCTTTTGAGCAGTCTACACTAATACGATCATAACTGCTTGGTGCAAGGTCCAAACAATGTGGCATTGGTTGCATTTGAAAGCTCACTAGATAAGTTTTCAAACAAATCCTCATGGACCTCCTCCCCCTCCTCTTGAAATGGAGTCCCCCTCGACTCTACATCATGTGGTCCAAAGAATTGTGTTATGCGAATGACTTCTTGTGTTGTGACAACATCACCTCTTCTTCTTTTGTAAACATAATATGTTTGAATCTATAATCATACAGACCAAATAGTAGACTTGCAGGAGGAAACCTAGAAAATTTAAAATCAAGTTTGGCTTTCACCATGAATGGATGCTTAGAATACATGGTTAATGTTGATTGTCTCGGCATGGTCTCATCACCTCCACTCATCTTGGAATTTTGGTGGCGAATTTAGTGGGCCTTGCTGCGAAACTAAGAGAAAGCCGAACACGTGGTAGATCTAAGAGAAATACTGCTCTCTTCGCAAGATCCACTCCTCCTCTATGATCATGAACCCCGCTCCTCACGGCCCCCCCGCCTACCTCGCTCTCATGGGCGTGAAGTTATTGGTATGTGCTCTCACATCCATTTTTACATTTCTTTTCAAGTTTTTGGTGATCTAGATCTATGGAGGAAGAGAGAGAAACTAGATATTGCGCTTCATTATTATGGTGTACAGTAGTTGTGGATTATTGCAACATTAGAAATTTAATGTTTAGGAAGAAAATACCTTATGCTTAGTACATAATATATTTTACAAAACCACTTTTGAGCACATTTTGCCTTGACTTGAAATGCCATATTGACTCCATGTATGCTTTTCAGTGGTCACATATATTTATAGTAACAACTTTAGATGGACAAGGATATTTTTACTGCTCCTACACAAATTTATCTACGTTACATTGTTCTAGTCAAGAAAATAAACATTGATCCACACAACAATGTAAAGACTAGCATGAGATCAATATAATATTCATAATTATTCAACTAGAAAGGTTTTCAGGCAGCAGCTATGGTGCCACCTTGGATTTTTATGTGATATAATTATATACTAAATGAGAGAAGGGAGAGTGGAAGAAATTAGGTCCCATGCAAGGCATGTTTTGATAGAGAAAAGCTATTGCACTATACATGCAATATCATATTTTGCACTTGAAGTTGGTGGTTCTATTTCGTGATAGGTGGGGAAGAATGATGATGATATGTTGCATTGTTTTTTTTTTTTGAAAATGTGATACGTTTCATTGGAAACATTATCTTCTAGAGAGTAACATCATAAATTAGCTATTTTTGTGGTGTTTGGGTTGAGATTGGCCTAAATCAACCGTATCAACAACTAGGATATCTGATATTCACAACATTAAATGACAGCTAGCGCTCTAGGTGCTAGTATACCTCATACAATTAATTTCTCTTGCTGGTAAGATAGTCCAAATAATTTGAAATCACAATTATCATTTATTGGTCATGCCTCAAAGATTTCACATGTAATGCTCATTGTGGTAGTACTTGAACTGTCATATAGAAGAATAACTTTAAATGATGAATGTCACTAGATTAAACCCGTGACTAGGATAGATAGTTAAATGTATACCATGTTCACTCTTATACCATATCTTGTATAGATTTGTATATTTGTGGTTGTATCTCTAGAATCTCCACCCATTTTTTTTTTCATTTAGAAAAGTCTCTATACGCCACACGTCATTATTATATTTTAGATATTTGAAGAGATCTGCGGCTTGAAGAGCTATATCATTGATGAAACATCTTTCATTTGAATTTGAAAATGTGAAGATATGAAGGCAAAATCTTGTTTGGATATTATTCTTCAATATGATCTCCACCCTTCAATAATACCCACCTCCTATTATAAGAAGCCATGGTACTATGGTAAAGGCACATGTAGAATCTAAAGGCAAAAATCAACAACCTTTTGTTTCCTTAGAAGATCTTCCGTGGAGGATCAATCATGGATGGCCTACTTCTCCCATCAACCTCCTCCAAAACCTTTCCTAACCAAAATAATATGGGACTTAAGAAGAGAGAACTAGTGACACCCACATTTGTATGCCAACAATGCACCAAGGAGTCTACTTCCCAACAAGGCATGGCTTCCGCTGCAAACAACATGTCCATGCCAGCATTTCTAAAGGGATTTTGAGCATATTAAGTATTTTCTAGACCACACATATTTTTTCTTATGTAGTGATGCTCAACCAAGTCCATCATCAGCTCATAGAGTCTTGCCAAAAGGGCCAAATGAGACCAAGCAAGCACCTTGGCCAAGTTAAAACTATTTTTGCTTATGTTAGAAATCCTTTCATGTCACATCTAGCAAGTATCTTTACAAACAACCAAAATGGAGTTGCTCGAGGAAAACTTCTATTGAGTCAGTCCCGACATTGACCTGGCCCTATGGTTGGGTTTTTCGCTCTTCATACATCGACGGCTCCACCATACAGGGCTAAATTTTGGATGACAACAGTGGTTAGATTCAATAGGTAGTTCTACATGGTGAAAACTCCAACGGGAGAAATGCTAATCTATGGGCCATGTGATAAAAGAAAGCGAGAATCTAGAGAATATATGATGAATATTTATATTTTTGTTACATCTTTATCTTTTTGAAATAAAAATCATATCTTGTTTCTTACCGTTCAGGCCGCATTATGTTTCTGTAGGTTACGTTATGTTACAAGTTTGATGAATGAGACGTGCATGCATGTTGTGTTGGCTAGTATTATACTATGTCATAGAATGTTAGCTTATTTTCTATGATTAATTTACTTTTTGGTCAGATTCAAATTTCCCCGAATTTGTATATTATATATCTGTCCAAAGGCATGTCATATAAAAAGAACTTTCCATGTTCATGAGTTTGATGTGGGAATGTAAAATATTGAAATTAAAATTAAAGTTATGTTATATGAGAACATATGTGCTTCTAAATACACTCTACAAGCCAAATGTATGTTTCTTTTGAAAGAATGTGCAATTATTACCTCACAATTCAAGACATGTAGCACATTGTTATGAGACAAAAAAGTATTTTTTTTTTTTTGTGTAGTTGGTGACAACAATATAGAGAACTCCATTTTTATATACTTCAAACTCTAGAAGAAATGTTAAATTGTTAATAAATATAAGTAGCATTTGTATAAACAATTTAGTTCTCATATCACATAGCTTTAGTTTTAATTCTAATATTTTACACTCCCACATTAAACTCATGAACATGGAAAGATCTTGTATATGAAATGCCTTTAAACAAATATATGATATCCAAATTGAGGGAAATTTGAATGTCGCCAAAAAGTAAATTAATCATACAAAATAAGCTAACCTTCTATGACAGAGTATAATAGTTGCAAGTGCAACATGCATGCATACAAATCTCATACATCAAACTTGTTCCATAGTAGAATTGTAGAAATATAATGTAGCTTGAACTGTAAGAAACTAGAAAAACTTTTTATTATAAAAAGATAGAGTTGTAACAAAAATATAAATATTCATCATAGAAGCTCTAGATTTTTTCTTTCATTCATCACATGGCCCATAGGTCAGCATTTCCCCCCTTGGAGTTTCAGCATGTCTTCAGCACTACTTAATGAATCTAGCCACTAGATTGTCATGCGGCTCGGCCTATATGGTGGAGCAATCAGATGTATGAAGAGCAGGACCCAACCGTAGGGCTAGGTCAATGTCAGGCTTGACTCCAATAGGAGTTGTCCTCGGAGCAACTCCGTTTTGGTTTTCTCTCAAGAGACTTGATAGATGTGACATGAAAGGACTTCCAGCATAAGCAAAAATAGTTTTGTAACTTGGCCAAGGTGACTGCTTGGTCTCGTTTGGCCCTTTTGGCAAGACTCTATCAGCAGATGATGAACTTGATTGAGCTTCACTACATAAGAAAAAATATGTGTGGTCTAGGAAATACTTAATGTGCTCAACAGTCCCCTTAGACATGCCAGCCTGGACATGTTGTTTGCAGTGGGAAGCCATGGCTTGTTGGGAAGTAGACTCCTTGGTGCACTGAAGGCATACAAATGTGGGCATCGCTAGTTCCCTCTTACTAAGATCCCATATTATTTTGGTTAGGCAAGGTTTTGGAGGAGGTTGATGGGAGAAGTAGGCCTTCCATGATTGATCCTCCATGGAAGGTCTCCTAAGGAAACAAAAGGTTGTTGATTTCTGCCTTAGATCCTAGATGTGCTTCTACAATTGTACCATGCACGGCTTCTTATAAGAGGTAGGGGTTGTTGAAGGGTGGAGATTATTGAATACTAATATCCAAGAAAGATTTTGCCTTCATATCTTCACATATTTTGATTTCAGGTCAAAGATTTTTTTTCATTAATGATATAGCTCCTCAAGCCAGATTTCTTCAAATATCTAACATATAATAATGATATTTGGTGTATAGAGATTTTTCACTTGAATGAAAAAAATATATGGAGATTGTAGAGATACAACCATAAATATACAAATCTACGAGATATGGTACAAGAGTGAACATTGTATACATTCAATTATCTATGCTAGTCACATGTTTGATCTAGTTATATTCTTCATTTAAATCTATACTTCTAGATGATAGTTCAACTACCACAATGAGCATTACTTGCAAAAATCTTTGAGGTATGACAAATAAATGATAATTTTGATTTCAAATTATTTGGACTATCTTACCAGCTAGAGACATTAATTGTATGAGGTATACTAGCACCTAGAGCGCTAGCTCTCATTTAATGTGGTGAATATCGATATATTGGTAGTTGATACGGTTGATTTTGGCCAATCCCATCCCAAACACCACAAAATAGCTAATTTCGTCCCTTACCCTCTAGAAGCTATTGTTTCCAATGAACCATATCACATTTTCCAAAAGACAATGGATTATATCATCCATAGCATAAGCAACTACGCAACCTCTCATCATTCTTCCCCACCTATCACAAATAGAACCACCTACTTCAGGTGCAAAATATGATAGTGCATGCATAACATAATAGCTTTTTTTTCTATCAAAACATGCCTTGTTTGAGACCTAATTTCTTCCACTATTCTTTCATTTAGTATATAATTATATTACATAAAAATCCAAGGTGACACCATAGTGTTTGCCTGAAAACCTTTCTTGTTGGAGCATTATGAATATTATATTTATCTCATGTTGGTCTTTACTACGTTGTGTGGATCAATGTTTATTTTCTTGACAACAACAGTGTAACATAGATAAGTTAGTGTAGGAGAAGTAAAATATACATGTCCATCTAAAGCTATTACTATAAATATATGAAACCATTGAAAGCATACATGGAGTTAATATGGCATTTCAAGTGAAGACATCAATAAGGACCTCAATACACTAGAAACATGGTTAGAAGTGGTTTGTAAAATATACTATGTACTCAACATAAAGCATTGTTTTCCTAAAGTCTAAATTTCTAATGTTGCACGAATCCACAACTATTGTACACCATAAAAGTGATGCACAATATCTTGTTTCTCTCTCCTCTTCTGTAGATCTAGATCACCAAAATTTGAAATGAAACGTAAAAAGGATGTGAGAGCACATACCAATAACTTCACGCCCATGAGAGCACGAGGTTGGCGGGGGACTCCACGAGAATAGAGGTTCACGATCACCGAGGAGGAGTGGATCTGGCGAGGAGGTAGTCAATTCTCTCAAATCTACCGCGTGTGCCGCTAGATTCGCCACCGGAGTTCCGCTTTCTCTCAGATTCGTTGCGAGCCCACCGAATCGCCACCGCAATTTGAAGATGTGGAAACAGGGGGGGAGAAGAGCGAGGGCAATGGACAAGGGCCAACCAAGGCATTTGTTGACCCGACGGTGGAGTGGTGGGGGGGGAAAGGAGGGAAGTAAGAGAGAGGGGACGGGGAATGGGTAACACGGTGGATGTGGAGTTCGGACACGAGGGGTCGGTACAATCTAGAACTAACTCTTCAGTTCACCATATTTCATAATTTTTTCGGGTCCGGTATTCCCTAGGAGTCTTAAATAACTTTTCATTAGTGGTGCGTTTTTTGTTTAATAAACATGAACGGCTCTCGACGTGTTCCATTTGCATGCATCATTGATCTGATAATAGTGACACATTTCAATTATAGGTCATAGATTAAGGTGTCTCCTTTGTGTTGTTCTTGCATAGTGTGGTGTTCTCTTCCATAGAATCCAAGAGCAAAACTTCCCCTTAAAAATTATGTTTTTTAAAGTTCTAGAGCTCCAACACCGTCAAAATCAATAGGGAGATTCATGTAGGAAGAAGATGGGGGTGGTTGGGGGTCTTGAGAGAAGCATAGGACAATGCGGTATTGAGGTTGAAAAAATTTAGTGCTTGGATGAGCAAAAAGTAGGACAAATTGATTTTTTGATGGGTTAGATAACTAAATTGTCCATGAACCTTTCATATGTGTAGTGTGGTATTATGTCACTATGTAGAAAACATCTCCCATGAAATGCACATGGTTGCTTGATTTGGACCCAGATCGAGTCAAAATCTAGATTAGGATTGTTTTCAAACCAAATAAGTCGGGTTTCTTTATGGTTGGTTTGAACCTCGCCTAAACTAGCCTGAGCAGATTTTGTTATCTTCACCCAACTACTGTGCAAACTAGCCTAGGTTGGTTCTAATTTCTGATTTGGACTAGACCAAGTTTTCTATGTTTTTGCTCAAAACTACTATAAACACGACATCACCGCAGATTATATGGTTCTATTTAGTCATCTTTTTAAAACAAGAGAGTTTATAGGAAGCAAAGGGGAAAAGTTAAATGGGTCAAGGATGGAGATGGGGCCCAAGCTCATTCATGCAAATGCAACTATTAAACATATAAATAATCTAATATCACAGCTATAGAATGGCAATGGAGAAATAGTTCATAACCACTCATGAAAAGAAATCATTCTTTGGGAGGCTTTCAAAGGAAAATTATGTCACACCCAGTTTTAAGAAGAAAACCGGATGCACAACATATGTGTGCCTAGGAAGTAAAATCACACATATAAAGATACATTACAACAATATCAAGAGACATTGTTTTATTATTATATAATGAACAACAATATTATGTACAAACAAATATTTATCGAGTAGCGGAAATACACATTCTAATCTTCAACAATATTACATACGCCTAGCACTCCTTAAAAACTTCAACCAAACCTCCATCTTCTGTTACCCATCCGGGTTTTTCCAAAATATGAATGCAATGCAAGGGTAAGTACATATCGTACTCAACAACAATAACATAGGGTTTATGAGGCTCAAAAGTAGACCTTCGTTTTATAGCGATTAGCATTTTAATGAGTCACAGTTTTGCTTTAATTTAGCATATAGTTGTGCTTAAGCCCCAAGTAAACCATATGATCATAAATACGAGTAATAATGATCATCATATTGACATCATTATCATCATCAACATTCTCATCATCCAAGTGAATCACTATTGGTTGTACACTTTCACTATGAATCGGGTTTTACACTTTCACTATGAGTCGGGTTGTCCATATGCCCCGAGTTTGCAACTCCGTAAACTCTTCCAAGGAGAGTAGGCATGGTACACTATGAAGATTTTCAAAGGTTCGTGTAACAAGTTAGGGTTGCTAGGTTTATGTGCCCTACAAATGTGGAGCTCCCCTTTCGAGAATGGCACAATGGCGTGCATCTATACACATAGGGACAGAGGCCCCACTAAACCCAACCCAAAAACACACCCCAAGAAAAGGTCCTCTAACTGAATTGAAGCTAGAGCCATATAAGTCGCAACTTTTACAAATAAGTCCTTATAGAGGACCCGTAGCATCAAGCAAAGTGATCCGCTAAAAGTTGTTTCTCCGCCCCTCTCACATGCCCAGTTTTCTATGTAGGTGAAGCTGAAAATACTAGTTTATCCTAACTTTCTCTCAACTATCCTTGTTATAAAGTTGTTTTACCAAATGTTTATGAAAATAGATTTAACTCTATCGGTAAAACTGCTTTTAGAGACAAAGCTGATAAAATCTGATTCACTAGTGATGTTGAGCTGTATCAAATAAAACCTAATTCAAATGACTTGTAAATGGAAAGGGATGAATCATGCACCAGCAGCCTCTGTGGACGCCCCACGTACATAGATAAGCTTGGAGTAGTTGAGTTCCCGACTGAAGCAACCTGGAGCGTGGCGTGGCCTAACCCAAGGCGTGGCGTCTTTTTTTTTATTATTATTGATTGGCTTCAGCCGGCCGTCTCCAATGGTTTGCTATTTGGCTATCTAGATGTGACGTGACAAACAAAAAGTAGGAGAAAGAGTGGTCACTAGCTACATGCAAATAGCTAGACTATTTCACGTAGCCCAAAAATATATGAGAACAACATATGGGTCCAACAATATAAAAAATAGTCTTTGTTCTTGTCTCTCACTTCCACATCACCGACTACGTAGCTAGCACTAGCTGTTGCCATTGCGGGCGCCCTTAGCCCAAGCAAGACCTGGATCGATGAAAACGCCACGAGACCATCATAGGCTTCAGGTTGAAGTTTAACACGTTTCCAATCAAATTGCCCTCTTAGTCATAACGCGTAATACTCCGTATTTCAGTATCAGTTAGCTGCATAATTGAAGTCATTGTGGCAGTTATTGCGGGGCCGAACGGAACCGTGCATACAATTGCCGGTGGGTACCATCATCCATCTGACGATAGATCTCGCTCCAACAGTGCATGGCATACCTGCCTGCGACTGCAATGGTCTGGGGCGTGCCCTGAACCCCACACCCCGTGTTTGTGCTGAAAAAAAGATACGCGGCACAGGCACGCATGATATGCACTACCGCGGTCGTGAATCATGCCTGTGACTTGTGCACGCACCTCGCTACTACCTGCCTCCCTCGATGGGCACGGGCTGATATCTTAATTTTTGGCTGTTGTGGTACCGTGCCGGCACCTTTGCTGGTAGTGGTAGGGTAGGAAATGAGATACTATGACGCTGCACATTGGAATCTTCGCTGTGGTACAGTGGTACCAGTAGGTAAGCACAATTGCACAAAAGCCACAGATGTTTCTTAGCGTCGGTGTACTTAGATTCAGCGTGTGCATGCGTACCAAACATGCAAGAGCAATGCAATGATGCACGTGTTTGGTGAAGGGGATTCCAAGGAACTTTGGTTGCCACCCCACCTAACCCAATAATAATCTATCTTACACGGGCAATATCCTAAACGCCTGCGGAGTTGGGCGACTGACCATCACCGCGTTCAGGGTGTGTCGTTGGCTTGTTGCTTGTCGTCGCGTTCATCTCATCGAGGAATTTTGACTTGAAACGCGCGCAGTAACCTACTTCCCTATTTAAATTTGTTGTTTATTAACACTACTGCATCGGTTCAGTAGTTCGATTTGACTGTATTGATTGTTGACTGAAATCGTTGGACCTTCTGAATCGACCAAATTTCCATGGTGGATTCGATTCTGCAGAGCAAAATATATCACACGTGATTTTTGTTTGTAGCTAATAACAAGAGCTAGCAACACCCCGGTACACCTCTCCAATTTAAGTCGTGTCTCCAATGCTCATGTAAGTTTAGTTGATGTTAGGCACCACATACTCTAGTTCGTTTGTTGAAGCCTTCTACGTGGATTCAGGAAGTAAAACGATTTTTCGTTTCGAGCTGTCGTCAGTAGCACTTAGCCTTAACCAATTACAGCACAGTTCCTAAAGACGTACAGTACAAGATTGTTGATTGATAAAGACTTTGTCATCATCAAGACTATAATTAAAACATGTGTCTAGTTGCTCGCTGCTCCTCTCTTTATCGATGGTATATATAAAACGATTTGGTCCGACTATTTTCGAGGGCAAAACGATCGGGTCTTTGATGACGCTTGCAGCAAAGTACAGTCTTACCTGCAACTGCAAGGCTGCAAATGAGATCATTGCACGTACTATTTCCTGAAGATGAAAGGACGCGTAAGATACTGAGGGGTTGAGAAAAAAGAGCCACATTTACGTGGGTTAACACTGTTTTGACGCCTTCTTGCTGGTGGAAAGAGCCAGATTTACGCGTCAACTGGGGCCTGACGTACGTGACACTGACACACACGAGAGGCAATACTAATGCAGGGCTCCGTTTTCTGGTACACCTTCACTACGCGCAACCCATCTCGCTAAAGGTCAGGCTCAGGGTCACCTCCTCCGCCGCCACGGGGCCGCACCACCGGCTCGGCTATATATGGCGCCAAACCAAACACCTCGAGCAACCTCGAGCTAGAGCCACTCTCCTTCCATCCAGTTCCAGTTCCACAGCACAAGCGAGATCAAGAAAGCCACCCACCCCACCTCAAACACCCATCGATGGGCGCGACGGTCCTGCATGCGGTGGCTTCGCTGCTGACTAGGCTGCAGCGGGCGGCGCGGAGGATGGCCGCTGGTGCCGGTGGTAAGAAGGGCTCGCCGCGAGCCCAGCAGCAGGCGGAGGCCGTGGTGGCGCCGTGGAAGAAGACCAAGGAGGCCGCCGAGCCCGGCGGGGTGTGGAGGAAGGAGATCCTCATGGGGAGCGCTGCCAGCCGCTCGACTTCTCCGGGGCCATCTACTACGACGCTGAGGGACGACGCCTCGCGCAGCCACCGCCGCCCAGGTCGCCCATGCGCAGCCCGATCCCGGCGTCGCCCAGGCTCGCCGCCGCCCATGCCCGCGCCTACTAGCTAGCTAGCTACTGCTCTGCTTCTGTTTGTGTTCACTTCCGGGTGAAACAGAGTCAGTCTGTCACTCTGCTCCGACCGGGGATTGCAGTTGTACTGTACATGATCAAATTGATGCTCTTCTCCTTGTTTTTGCTCTTTTTTTTTTCATTGTGCTGTGTTTTTTTTTTTTTTTTTTTTTTTTTTTTTTTTTGAGAAGGAAATTGTATTGTGCTTGTAGGCTACTACGCAAGAGCTCATTGAGGATTATATTCTTGTCTATGCAATTTTTCACTCAGCTCACCTTCATGATACAGTTTTTGTGGAAGAAGGCCCTCCAAGTTTACTTTGTACTACGTAGTACTAACTAGAGGTTTTTCTTTGCCTCTTAGGTTCTTTTTCTTATACGAATGTTGACGAGGTATTTGGAGCTTTTATTTGGACCGTGTCACCATATGCATCATGCATGGTATGGGTTCCTCACAAGGAAAGAAAAATTCAGCATTATTTTGCTGTCTGCTGACATTCAGCCGCCAATTTGATGCATTCATACGTAATGTTCATACTCATTCACACTCATAATTCCATGGTATTCATTTTCTATTTGCTAGTACTTACAAGAAACGGAATGGATAGGTGCCATGGTATGTCGACTGCGACGCTGGTTGCGAAAGCCTATAGCGACTCACGCCGCTGACCAATGGATTTTTTTTATAAAGTCAAGCTCATTTACTTTCTCAATGGCTAGAAGCTTATAATATATGTAACAGCTCAGATTTTCTTCATTTCGTTTTTTTCGTCTCAATGGCTATATGCATCAAGCATTGATTGGGTTAAGTGAAACCCCTCATCTGTAAGAGGACTACCTGCAGAATCAGATCTTTGAGCTGTTAACTGTCCTAGAGTTGCGAGGCGACTTTTGAAAAAGGAGGTGAGGGGCTCGAGCGCCCCCCACGGGCGACTTCGGGGCGACGGCCGCCAGCGCTCCAGCCTCCCCCCCACTCCGGCGCCCGTCGTCGCCGCCGTCGCCGCCCTCCTCCGCCGTGGCGGCGGCGGCCGGGCGGTGGCTCCCCCTGGGGGCCACGTCGGCGCGACCACCTCTTCCACCCCCTCCCCTCGCTCCATCTCCCTCCGGCTCTTCCCTTCCCCGGGGCGAACTGCGGCCGGCGCCGCCCTTCGCCGCCCGGCCGCCGGCGCGCGGATCCGGTGGGGACACTCAGGTTGGGGCCCTCGCCGGGATCCGGGGCTCGCCTCCCCTTCTGCGGCGGCTTTGGGCGGCCGGCCGGGACGCTGGCGTCGTGGAGTGTCCGCCGCCGGCCTCACCACTGCTGGGGGTCTACCCGGCGGATCCGCCCGGCGGGCGCTTCCCCGCCGCCGGCGCCCATGGTGCCACGCAGCTGGGCGGCTCCCGCGGCGGCGGCGGCTCAGTGGCGGCGGCGCACCGCGATGGCGGGGCGAGGGTGGCTCGCCGGGTTCGGGCCCCCGGCCCTAGTGTTGGCGCGGTGCCCCCTCCCCCTCCCCCCGGTGCTGTGCGGGCCTCTAGGGAGTGACAGGAGACTCTTCCGCCGCCCGGCGGCGGGTGCTCGCCCTCGCCGTCCTTGGGACGGCGGTGAGACTACGCTGTCGCGGCTGCCGCTGCTGCCCCTCGGTGGTGACCTGTCGGCGGCTATGCCGTGGAACGGGCGAAAGCTCGGCCAGGCTCGCCAGCGCGACGGCGACGGTGACGCCGTCGCGCCACGTACCTCCCTCAGGGCGTCGCCGTTTTTCCACCTACTGCAACACTACGGTGGCGGCGTCGAGGTTACTTCTTCCGCTCGTCGTTGTTCCGGTGGTGGTGCCGCCGTGGTGGCGGGACCAAGGTGGCGCGGTCGCCAATGCGCCCGGCCCCGTGGTGGTGCTCAGACTGCCGAGCCCGGCTCACGGTGTGGGCGACGGAGTTGGAGTGCGTGCAGCTCGCCCGGGGTTGCGGTCGTCTACGGCTTGTCGCTCTGTCCCGGTCGGCTTGGTCGCCTTTGTTGCACCTGTTTGCGCTTCTTGTCTCCCTCGCCCAGGTGTGTTTAGCTAGCGTGTTGTTTCTCTGGTCGTTGTAGTTCCGACCGGATGCTTTGCCGTCGTGGTGCTCCTTGTCGTTGGCGGAGGCTTTGCCGCCTTGGGCCTCCTACGAGCCTGCGTTTCCGGTTTGCACCCTCGCAGCGGGCCGTCCACGAGCCTATGTTTCCGGTATGCATGTGCTGCCGAGGTCATGGTCGTTACGTGCCTCCGTTCCGTGTGCCGAGGTCGCGGTCGTTTTCCGGCGGATACTTCGCCGCCGAGGTGGTCGTTGGCGGGTGCTTTGCCGCCCGTGGTAGCTCTAGTCGTTGTCGCCCGGGCGGATGCTTTGCCGCCAAGGTGCTTGCTCTTCGTTGCTTGGGCGGACGCTTTGCCGCCGCTTTCTCTTTCACGAGCTGCGTTTCCGGCGTGGCGTGCCACCGAGGTCGCGGTCGTTACGGGCCTGCGTTCCGGTATTGCTGCCGAGGTCGCGGGACGTTTCGAGCCTACGTTTCCGGTGTGTGCGTGCCATCGAGGTCGCTGGTCGTCTTCCGCGATGCTTTTTTCGCCGAGGTACTTCTAGTGGATGCTTTGTCGCTTCTTTCCGGCGCAGATGCTTTGTGCCGAGGTTGGTTTGGACGGATGCTTGGCCGTCGGTTTCTAGCGGATGCTTTGCCGCTATTGTCGTGTATGGTTCGATCGCCGCTAGCTACCCGGGTGTTGTGTGGTTTTTATTGTAATAGGTTCAAATTGGGGTTGTTAGTTGGAGGGTCCGCCCCACCCCTCCCCTTTCGTTTCTTCTTTGTTTGTTTGTGTCGGGTTTTCATGGGTAACCCGAGGGTTACTCGCGTCTCCCCTTGTATCCGGTTATCGGGCCGTTCTTTTGGCCTTTTCGCTTAATGAAAAAACGCGCCAACTTAGGTGGGCGTGGTCTCGAAAAAAAAGCATTGATTGGGTTACACCAATTCAAGGGCAATCGATGTATTCGGAAGGAGTGCCCCGTGAGATTTAGGATTTGCCGGATTTGTTTGATCACACTTATGTCATCGAGGATTATGAGTATAGTGGTGTTTGTCTACTTGCCGCGGATGAGCCATTGAATATTGATCAAGCTCGGAAGAAAAATGTTGGAGAGATGCCATGGAAGCCAAGCTGCAATCCATTGAGGATAATCGACTTGGTCATTGATAGCTATTGGCATCAAGTGGGTGTTCAAGGTTAAGAAAGAAGTTGTTGGGTACATTGTGAAGCATAAAGCTCGTTTGTTGGCAAAAGGATATGCAATGAAGCATGGGGTGGGCTATGATGAAGTGTTTGCACCGTTATAGGAATAGAGACAAGAAGAGCATCTCAAAAAGTGCTACTTAAATCACTCTACCTAAAACTATATCTAGGTAGCCATTTATCTCAATCCTGCCTAAATTTTGCTATCAACTCCAGCAATACTACCTAAATCAGACTACTCAAGTCCATCCCAATAGAGATTGACAGATGGGTCCCACTTGTCATCCTTTTGTCGGTTTCTTCTTGACGAGGCAGAGCAGAGGGGAGGGAGCGCCGCATCATCGGGGCAGGCTATGCCTGGCGAGGGAAGCACCACCGGGGCAAGCCCCGGCAAGGCTACCACGGGGAGGACCACGGATCGGGTCCGGGAGCAGCCGCGGGGGCCGCTTTTCCAAAGTGATACCGCAGATGATGGGGGCACTTGTCCTCTGCATGGAGCGTCATTGCCGAGTAGGGCCGAGCACTAGGGGGGCTAGAGCGCCGCCGGGGAGGTCCGCCGAGGAGGCTAGAGGGCTGCCGCCGAGGAAAGCAGGGAGAGCGTCGCGATAGGGAGGGAAGCGGCGTCGGGGAGTTGCATCCGTGTGCGGGAGGAAAGAGACGAAGGGGAAAAATTAGCTGCCCGGTTGTTGGCCCAACGGGAATAGGTAGAGCAAGGGGAGTTTTAGGTAGCCAACAAATTTGTTGGGCCAAAGTAGGTAGTCTGTTGGACCTGTGTTTTTTGCCCCAAATACCTAAATTTGGGATAGGTAGTCCCTTTAGCTAGTCTGCTAGAGATGCTCTAAGGATCTTGTTGGCTCTAGCAGCTCATGGAGTTTGGCAGGTTCACCACATGGATGTGAAGTCGGCCTTATTAAATGGAGATCTCCAAGAGCAGATGTATATTCATCAACCTCTCGGCTTTGTTGATCCAAAGAGTACAGGAAAAGTGTTGAAATTGCACAAAACACTGTATGGTCAAACAAGCACTAAGGACATGGAACTTCAAGTTAGACCAAGAGCTAAAGGCTCTATACCGGCTTTCAGAGAAGCAATGTTGAGCATGCAAAGTGTACAAAAGAGGCATAAGTGATTGATTATTGCTAGTTGGAGTATATGTTGATGATCTTATTGTTCGTGGGGCCATACAACCAGAAAATAGCCGAGTTCAAGAACCAAATGAAGGATACTTTCGGCATGAGTGATCTCGGTCTACTCAGTTATTATCTAGGCATGGAGGTAAAACAAGAAGAGTCACAAATCACCATGTCAGAAGGCATATGCAACAAAGATATAGTTGAAATATGTGGGCCGATTGGGGTGCATCTCGTTGATACTCTAATGGAGCAAAGAAGCAAACTCGCTATAGCAAAACCTGGTGCTGATTTTGACACTACAAGGTACAAAAGCATCATAGGAAGTTTGTGGTACTTGGTAAACACCAAACCTGACATAGCTTATTCAATCAGCATAGTTAGTAGATTCATGGAACCCTAAACCCGTGAAGGAGCATTGGGTAACAAGCAAGAGAATTGCCGGATATATTTCGGGCACACTTCACTATCATTGTAGGTTCCAGAAAGGGAAGAAGAGGGATCTCAATCTGTTGGATTTCACCGACAGTGATTGCTCTGGTGATTTAATTTAGAGGAAGAACACGTCTGGGATCATTTTCTATCTTGGATCAAATTTGGTGACTTGGGTTTCATAGAAATAGAAGGTGGTGGCCTTATCATCTTGTGAAGTGAATACATAGCCGCCGCGATGGGAGCTTGTCAAGGCGTGTGGCTTAGTTGGTTGATATAGTTGAATTGCTTGGTGAGAAAGTTGAGACATTTAGGCTTCTCGTAGATAATCAGTCAGCTATTGAGCTTGCCAAGAATCTAGTATTCCGTGATAGAAGCAAGCACATTGATACATGATTTCACTACATTAGAGACGCATTGAGAAAGGCATGGTCGATGTTGATCATACCAGGATAGACGAAAGCAGGTTGCCGACGTTCTCGACGAAGCCCCTTCGGGAGAATCAAGTTCGTGTAATTCAGACTAAAGCTTGGCGTCACTCCGGTGTAATAGGATTAGGAGGGGGTGAAATGT
The DNA here is from genome assembly GCA_015847255.1 of Hyparrhenia diplandra. Classification (NCBI taxonomy): domain Eukaryota; kingdom Viridiplantae; phylum Streptophyta; class Magnoliopsida; order Poales; family Poaceae; genus Hyparrhenia; species Hyparrhenia diplandra. The sequence continues at coordinate 62,631 of JADLZK010013007.1, forward strand.
TAGGCATAAAGAGTCCTAGTTCTTTCCTTATGTAATCTTGTTAGGTGTCTTAGTGTAATTAGGGCACCTAGACTCTAGGTGGGTCCGGAGATGTGCAATGCACCACGTTGGCCATGTACGTGTCGGTCTCTCGTTGTTGCCTCGTTTGCATATCCTATGGCATGTCCGATTAGAACAACCATAGAGGTGTTGTAGCAGCGGGAGGGGGGGGTTCAAGTCCTCAGGCTTATATAATGTAAACAAAGCTTCAATAAAAACTGTGTGTGCGTGGGAAATAATCTCTCGTGTTCTTGTGTTCTCTTTGTTCCCGGTTCACGTGATGAGCATGGTCGGCGTCATCGAAGTTCGTCGTTTCATCACCGGTGATTATCGTTCGGGTTGGGAACCACACTATCGTTGATCGGATGTTGGGAGCCTTTGGAGTGGTGTAGCTATTGCGGGTGTGAGGCGCGAATTTGGGGACGTGGCCATGCGGTGGTGGCGGCATGCCAATTAGGGGGACGCAAACGCCGAAGGGCTTCGAGCTTGACTTCAAGGCATGGCTTCTACCACTCAATTGGCACTCTCATAGGGGCATGATGAGTAGCCCTTCATTTGGTTATTGAATTTAGAGAATCTCCAACAATATCTAAAAATACTACCAAAAACATGTTTCTCAACCTTTGCAAAATATATTGGGAGCCATAAAAAAGCTAAAAGTCCAACAATTTTTGAAAATCTCGCGCCTAAAAGATGATAGAAGGTAATTTTACATGAGGAATGCTAAATTGTTTTTAAATTACACTAACCACTTTTATACTTTATCTCTCTCTTGTACAAATGCATCGTAAACTTTTTGTCCTACTTTTTTAACCCATGTCCTTCCACCTCCAAATTGGGGACGACAATACGCACGCATAACTTTACGCACGTGGGGTTGGTTTGTTTCCAAAAGATTGAGAGGTGGGTCAGCGAGTTGTTGGAGATGAATTTGTATTACAATCTTACCAAAATTCTTGGACTGTGAGATTTTTTAGGGTACTCTTGGAGATGCTCTTACGGGGCATTCTCTTGGAGTTGATGTACCGACGTGCCTCAGATAATAGACACCCTTTTGGATAGTAGGGTCCTTTCGCTAAGTACTCTGGCCTAGTCCAGCCCGCAAATGAGCTACGAGATAGGCTCATGCCCAGGATTTTGACGTATGAAGATATAAGGGTTTCATTGCTCGGGTAGTCCATTCAATCGAGGATGTTCTAAAACGCGAAGAAGTAAAGAAAGATATCAGTACACACACATACTAAGAAATATTATGAAAGAAGATTTAAGCTTGCTACACACCTTCTTTCCTTAAATGTTGTTTTTGCCTTTGTTAGATGCTCTTTGTGTTACATACACTGTACATAAGGATGCGATAAACACATACAAATTCAGTTGCACTAGCCTTCTCAATCCACCTCAGCTAGTCATAATGCCACCAACTTGCATGAGGAAAAGCAAACCAATCTGATGTGGCCGTCCATTATAATAAATTTGTCATGCTTTACTAAAATGTATCTTTACAAATAAAAGCATCGTGTGTGCAGATCGACTAACATGAAACCAATCATATATTAATCGAAAACAGTTAGGGAAGTCCCCAAATTTGACGAAATGCCAAGTCATCTGGCTTATCCAGATCCAACTTTCGGTTCGCATGTGACGTAAAACGGTTTTTCATCTACATGGTCTTTCTTTGCGCATGCATCTATAAATAGGATCTAGATCAATCGGAGTCCATAGGCTTCATTGTCACATATCTACTTATTATTCTCTAGGAAGCAAGTTGAAACCGCCGCCATGGCAGCCAAGATGTTTGCATTGTTTGCACTCCTAGCTCTTTGTGCAAGCACCACTAGTGCTACCCTTATTCAGGGCAACTCCCAATGCCACCAATGATGATGCCATTGGGTACCATGAACCCATGCATGCAGGACTGCATGATGCAACAAGGTTTTGCCAACTTGTTGGCGTGTCCGGCCCTGATGCTACAACAACTGTTGGCCTCACCACTTCAACCATATCAGACGCCAATGACCATGCCAAGCATGGTGCCACCGATGATGATGCCACCAATGACGATGATGCCGAGCATGGTGCCACCGATGATGATGCCACCAATGGCAACGATGCCGAGCATGATGTCACCAATGATGATGATGCCGAACATGATGTCACCAATGATGATGATGTCGAACATGATGTCACCAATGATGATGATGTCGAGCATGATGCCATTGCAACAATGTCAATGCGACACCATCTCGCAGATTATGCAAAGAACAACAGTTACCATTCATGTTCAACCCAAAGAGACCATGGCGACCGCACTCCATGTTCTTACAAAGAACCCTTTGTTGGTGCTGCATTCTAGATAGAAATATGTGTCGTACCTAATAATAAAGTTGACATGCCATCGCATGCGACTCATTATTAGGAATAAAACAAAGTCAATAAATTACTTTCCTCTTATTATCCCTTATATCACTCCCTATTTCTTTGTGTGTTTGCAAAACCTGTCATCCTTTACTTTATTATTAGTAGATTATATTGTTATATATCAGCTAGCGATCCCATTTTGGGTTGAGGCGTCCCTTCGTCTCTCTTGTCCTCCTCTACGAAAAGGGTGACTAGAGGGTGATTTCGATTCAGGCGTCGCTTCCACCGCCTCCTCTTCGCCTCCAAAGGGCCGTTTTGGTGTCGGAGATGGAGGGGAGATGGGGATCGATATCCGGTGTACATACACTTTCCTTTTTAATCTAGGTTTGCATAGGTTAGGGTTAGCCTTCCCGGTGGTGCTTCTCCGATGGCGTCGGAAGGGCCGGGCCGTGGTGGATCCAAAGTGGAGGTGTCAGACAAACTGGAGCTTCTTCCTTCCGTGACGATCCATGGAGAATAAGGCGAATAAATCTCCTTCGCCGGGTTGTTGTAGTTGGTGTCCTAGTGGAGTGGAGCATCTTTTCGCTCTCGCCGCTTCATCTTCGATGGTCGGGGGGATGATGTTGTGTGGCGTCGTGAGTGTCTTCCTACCGCCCTTTTGCAAAAACGATGGGAGTTTGGTGCTTCTCCCTCCTAGGTGATGCGGATGACAACGACGATGATGTTGGCGGCCGTGGCGGATTTTAGGAGGTTTGCTTACCAACACGAGATACGATGGTCAACGGGCATCTTCTTTGGCCGAGTCATTTAGCGTCAAATAAAGCATGTTGTTTTTTAGGTGTTGCTCAAGACGGTGTCCAAAAAATGTGGTACTTTGCCAAGGAGGAAGTCGGCTTCACATTGCGGCTTCTACCGACGATGGCAAGGAAGACCGGGAGGTGCTTACAAGGATTGGATTGTTCTTTTCGCTTTCTTTCAAGGATGTCTTTGTAAGTTGTGGGCTATAATCACCAAAGTATGAATGAAATATAAACTCGGTTCCTTAAAAATGTTATATCTAAATATCTAATCATGTACTCTCTTCGTTTAAAATTGTAAGTCTAGCTTTTGATTTGGTTTGTGTCCCTTGTATTCCTCTCATGTATCCTAGTGATCCTATAAATGTCCATCTCCCTTCCTTCATGCCTAGCCGTTGATAAAGGTCATCAAAAGCCTGACCCTTTGCTACACTCACAACTCACTTTGCAGCCCTCTTCGCTATTCTATAGCCCTCGATGTTGGCTGCACTCCTATCTAGATGGTGGCGCTTGAAACACTCCTTCTTCTCCTTAATAGCCATTTGCACCTCATCATTCCACCACCAGGTATCTTTCGCTTCCTGCTTGCCTCCCCTACTCACACCTAGCACTTCAGAGGCCACCTTCCGAACACATGTTGCCATCTTCAGCCACATATTGTTTGCATTTTCTCCTTCTTCCCAAGGTCCCTCGCCTAGCATCCTCTCGTTAAACGTTTGAGCCACTTCCCTCTAAGCTTCCACCACTTCATTCTCGCAGTCTTGGCACGTTTATCCCGGTTGGCACTCACCCGGAAATGAAAGTCCGCAACCACAAGCTTGTGTTGAGGGACAACACACTCCCCGTGTATCACCTTACAATCTAAGCAAGTGCGTCTATCCTCCCTCCTTTCAAGGATAAAGTCGATCCGGCTTGAGTGTTATCCACTATGGAAGGTCACGAAATGGGATTCCCTCTTCCTGAATAGGGTATTCGCTACCAGCAAGTCGCGGGCCAACGCAAAATTCAAAACATCCTACTCCTCTTCGTTCCTACTCCCATACCTGAAACCCCCGTGCACTTGCTCAAACCCTACATTAGTCGCAGCCACATGGCCATTGAGGTCTCCTCCTATGAAGAGTTTCTCTCCGATAGGCACAGTACTAACCATGCTATCTAGGTCCTCCCAAAATTGACTCTTGGCGCTCTCACTAAGACCTACCAGAGGGGCATAGGCACTGATCACATTCAAAGTCAAATCTCCAACGATCAATCGGACTAGGATAACGATCACCTTGCCTCCTAACGTCTACGACTCCGTCCTTAAGGCTCCTATATATCAAAATACCTACACCATTCTTGCCCGATGTTGTCCCTGTGTACCAAAGCTTGAAGCCAGTACCCTCCACCACTTTCGCCTTCTGGCCCTTCCATTTGGTCTCCCGAACGCATAGAATATTTACATGCCTCCTAGTTGTTGCATCGGCTAGCTCTCTTAACTTACCCGTTAGGGACCCTAGGTTCCAACTACCTAGACGAATCCTAGTTGGCTCGGCTAACTTCCTTACCCTTCGCACTCGTCGAGGGAAGTGCGAAGACCCTTGCTCATTTATCACTACACCCGGGCGCAGATGTAGCGCGCAACTAAGGTTGCGATGACCCGACCCTTGCTCACTTATCATCATACCCAGATCACAATACGACGCGCCACTAAGGGGATGGCGACCCGACCCTTGCTCATTTATCACTACACCCAGGTTCCGATGTAGCATGTCGCTAAGAGGGTTACGCCCCAACGAATTTCTTATGTGTTTCATATCCATTAGAGTGGCTATTTTTCCCGCTGGTTCGCCAAACCTAACGCAACCCTCCTCCTTTACCCGGCCTTGGGACTAGCTATGTTGAGACGACTCAAGAAAGTCTTCCAGTCAACATAGGCTGGAGTTAGAGAATCTCCAATAATATCTAAAAATACTACCGAAAACATGTTTTTCAACCTTTGAAAAATATATTGAGAGCCATAAAAAAGCTATAACTCCAACAATTTTTGAAAATCTCGCGCCTAAAAGATGATAGAAGGTAATTTTACATGAGGAATGCTAAACTCTTTTTAAATTACACTAACCACTTTATACTTTATCTCTCTCTTGTACAAATGCATCAGAAACTTTGTCCTACTTTTTTTCACCCATGTCCTTCCACCTCCAAATTGGGATGACGATACACACACATAACTTTACACACGTGGGGTTGGTTTGTTTCCAAAAGATTGAGAGGTGGGTTTGCGAGTTGTTGGAGATGAATTTGTTTTACAATCTTACCAAAATTCTTGGATTGGGAGATTCTTAAGGGTACTCTTGGAGATGCTCTTACAGGGCATTCTCTTGGAGTTGATGGACCGACGTGCCTCAGATAAAAGACACCCTATTGGATAGTAGGGTCCTTTCTCTAAGTATATATCTGGCCTAGTCCAGCCCGCAAATGAGCTAGGAGGCAGGCTTATGCCCACGATTTTGATGTATGAAGATATAAGGGTTTCATTGCTCGGGTAGTCCATTCAATCGAGGATGTTCTAAAACGTGAAGAAGTAAAGAAATGTATCAAGTACACACATACTCATAAATTGTCATGTGCCATCAAGAGGGGGGCAAAAGGGCTTGTCACAACCCTAAAAGGCCGGCCCAAGAGCCCAAGAGGGGGGCAAAAGGGCTTGTCACAATCCTAAAAGGCCGGCCCAGCAGCCCAAGAGGGGAGGCGTGCACGCAAGCGCCACCACGGCTGCCGCCGCCCGCCGCCACCTGCCCGTCATCGCGTCGTTTGCTTCCTCAATAAGTAATACTATTTAGGGATAAAATAGGAATAGATTAGGAAATAAAGGAGATCTACTTCTCATACAAGTCTTCCCGGGACTATAAATACAAGGGAGATGTAATCGGTTGGATCAAGAAGAAAAATAAAGGGGTAACACCCAACTCTGACTCTCTCCTACCCTAGGCTCTCTCTCTCGCTCGGCGCACGTGCGCCGCCGCTTCCACCGGGTCACGCCGCCTGTTTACCGTAGGTGCGGCGCTGCCGCCGCCGCCCCGCCTGCCGAGTTCGTCCTCGCCATCGTCTCTATGCCGCAACCTCGTCGTCGGGCCACTGTCTCTACCGCCTCCAACACCGCCGCCACCTCTAGCCCCTCCCCCTGCGCCACCGCCGCGGCTGCCGACACCGCCCGCCACCGCACCACCCCGAGCCTCCTCTACCTCCTTCTTCCTCACCCCCCAGCCAGCCCCAGACGGGCGCAGCCGCCCCATCATCGCCCTCACGTTTGTCGCCACCTCGGAGTTCGCCGTCGACGTGTCACTTCTGGCCCAAATCTAACCGGTTTGTGACAAATTCACTGGTATCCGGAGACCAGGGCGATTCCACCACCGATGGCTTCCGACGACTACCACCCCAGCGCACGGACAAACGAGTTCATGGAGGAGCTCCGCCAAATCTTCGACGACTATGAGCGGGCGTGTGATAAAGACGCTGTGAAAATAGCAGGCTGTACAAACAAGTCGCCACGGACAACGACGACGCCGTCCTCCACATCCACAACGAACCGGTGGTCACGCCGCCGGAAGAACACCGGCAAGGCGGCCATGCTGTTCGATGTACGCACCTCCGACGTCATCTCGCCCACCACCGACAACGTCCCCCCATATGCGGCGCCGATGGGGTGACGGCGTCCCCCTCAGCGCCGCTGACATCACACCCTCCACGATCATCGACGCCGGCAAGCAACGAGTACGCCTACCCCCAAGGAAGCACCAATCATTGCGTCCATATCGGATCGTAAACAGAGGCCACCACCGACGCCCACCACCTTTCGATTTAAAAAGCCTACTCAACTAGGCCAACGTTACGAGGCTCCATCAATGGCACATATAAGTTTCCCCATTACCAAGAACGCCCTTGACACTTGGGAAAACCGGGAGCATCCACACGGCTACCATCCAAAGAACTCAACGACGCCGCCGACGGCGGTCGACGTCACCAACTCCAACCCCCGACGTCCTCGACATCAACAACGCCTACAAGGGCGCCCCCAACAACATCAACAACGACCATGACGCCGCCAACCATAACGCCCTCAACATCAACGACATCGGCAACGTCTTCATCAACATGGACAAAGCAACAACGCCGCGGCGGGCCTACATCACCATCACCAATGATTTTGCCAAGAGGAACGCCAAAGAACGACGACATCAACTCGACATCCTCGACGTCACCATCGATGTTGACAACCACGGCGTTCCTCCTTTGGGTGCCGCTACAGATGAGAACACCGACGCTCCCCCAGGCGCCACCGACGAGACGGTCGTTCACTCGCCGAACTTCAACGACAAGATCAATCCGCCAAACTTGCTAGACATGTCGACATCCACAATGGCGGAGAACACAATCAGGCAAGCTGCGTATCTATTCCCCTCGCTTCAACACTTGCAAGTGCATTGTGGGCACCCTCACTCCTAGCAATCGACTCGATGACTCCGGCGCAGGCCGCCCCCATCAGCACTACGACAACGGAACATCAGCTCCACCAGAGACACGAGGTATGCCGATATCCACCTGATCATAGCAGTACTTCTCTAGTTCATCTGCATGCCAAACAAGGTGCCACTTGAGGACGGGAACGCCTGTACACGATGTCTTCCTTGCCACCTCAAGTTGCCAAGCTATGGCAACACTACCAAAGAACCGCGAGCAACCTCGACAGTCGACGACATGATCAACTTCATCTACGCTCTTGACACGGGACAAGCCACGCACGACTAAATTAGCACCTCTGAGTTCGCCAACGGGATTCATGCCATGCAACGGGACGCACTACAGTGGGAGGCGCCCCGCACAATGGATGACGCAATTCAACTCGCTCGTCTCTTCGATGCTCCTGCCTACTATGAGGTCTTCAGCAAGCTTCGACTTGTGAGCTTCCTCAACGACGGCATGAGGTACATGCCACCCACATCAAACCCCTACCTCATCAACCTCGTCACTACCCCAGAGGTTCTCATCCTTCATCAACCGGCTACATTGACCAACAACAAGCTTCATGGCATCGCCGGCACCAACAAACTCGGGCAAGAGCACGGATCGGGCGCCGCACGGTGTGATTGGCATCTACACCGCGACAACCGGGACATCCACATGCCATCCATTCAGCTACAAGTTGAGCGTCTACCCGGCAACCCGAGTTTCTACATCACCGATGACGCCACCTTCGTCAACAACTTCAACGCGAAGATGGGCAAACTCCAAAGAACACTATGGCCCAAACAACACGTCTCCCGGCTTCGGCATCGCCTTCGCCCCTAGCGGGTGGATTGGGCGACGCGTGGACGTGCCGCCTCGTCGAACGGTGGGGAAATGTCATGTGCCGTCAAGAGGGGGCCCAAAAGGGCTTGTCACAACCCTAAAAAGCCGGCCCAAGAGCCCAAGAGGGGGGGGAGGCCGTCTTGCGCGCGCCACCTTTGGCCGCCGCCGCCCGCCGCCATCCGCCATCATCGCGTCGTTTGCTTCCTCATTAAGTAATACTATTTAGGGATAAAATAGGAATAGATTAGGAAATAAAGGAGATCTACTTCTCATGCAAGTCTTCCAGGACTATAAATACAAGGGGATGTAATCGGTTGGATCAAGAAGAAAAAATAAAGGGGTAACACCCAACGGCTTCAACTCTCTCTCTCTCGCACGTGCGCCGCCGCACCCCCACGCCGCCGCCTTTGGTCACGCCGCCGCCGTCTACCGGGGCGCTACCGCCCGCCGCCCCGCTGCTGCCGTCGTTTGTCCTCGCCATCGTCTCTACGCTGCAATTTCCGCCGCCCTCGATCCACCGTCTTCACTGCCTCAAACATTTTGCCGCCTCCAGCCCATCCGTGCGCCACCACCGCTGGCTATGTCGGCCATCGCCGCCACCGCACCACCCGAGCCGCCCCTACCTCCTTCTTCCCGCCCCGGCCGGCCCCGGACCGGGCGCGGCCGCCCCTTATCGCCGCCCTCGCCGGCTGCCGCCGCCCGGAGTTCGCCGTCGACGTGTCACTTCCGGCCCAAATCTAACCGGTTTGTGACAGAAAAATATAATCATTTATGAAAGAAGATTTAAGCTTGCTACGCACCTTCTTTGCTTAAATGTTGTTTTTGTCTTTGTTATTCTTTGTGTTACATACACTCTGTACATAAGGATGCGATAAACACAAACAAATTCAGGTGCACTAGTCTTCGCAATCCACCTCAGCTAGTCATAATGCCACCAACTTACATCAGGAAAAGCAAACCAATCTGATGTGGCCGTCCATTCGCAATAAATTTGTCATGCTTTACTAAAAAGTATGTTTACAAATAAAAGCATCATGTGCACACGACTAACATGAAACCAATCATATATTAATCCGAAAAACAGTTATGGAAGTCCCCAAATTTGACGAAATGCCAAGTCATCCGGCTTATCCAAAGATCCACCTTTCGCCCGCATGTGACAGAAATCGTTTTTCATCTACATGGTCTTTGCTGCCTGCATGCATCTATAAATATGACCTAGATTAATCGGAGTCCATAGGCTTCATTGTCACATATCTACTTATTATTCTCTAGGAAGCAACGAAACCACCGCCATGGCGGCCAAGATGTTTGCATTGTTTGCACTCCTAGCTCTTTCTGCAAGCGCCACTAGTGCTACCTTGCCACCAATGATGATGCCATTGGGTACCATGAACCCATGCATGGACTGCATGATACAACAGGGTTTTGCTGCCAACTTGTTGGCGTGTCCGGCCCTGATGCTACAACAACTGTTGGCCTCACCGCTTCAGCCGTATCAGACGCCAATGACCATGCCAAGCATGGTGGCACCGATGATGATGCCACCAATGACGATGATGCCGAGCATGGTGCCACCGATGATGATGCCACCAATGGCAATGATGCCGAGCATGATGGCACCAATGATGATGATGACGAGCATGATGTCACCAATGATGATGATGCCGAGCATGATGCCATTGCAACAATGTCAATGCGACACCATCTCGCAGATTATGCAGCAACAACAGTTACCATTCATGTTCAACCCAACAGCCATGGCGATCGCACCCATGTTCTTACAGAACCCTTTCTTTGGTGCTGCATTCTAGATAGAAATATGTGTCGTACCTAATAATAAAGTTGACATGCCATCGCATGCGACTCATTATTAGGAATAAAATAAAGTCAATAAATTACTTTTCTCTTATTATCCATTATATCGCTCCATGTTTCTTTTGTGTGTTTGCAAAACCTGTCATCCTTTACTTTACTATTACTAGATTATTATATTGTTATATCGCCCAGCGACCCGATTTTGGGTTGAGGCGTCCCTTCGGCTCTCTTCTCCTCCACTACAGTAAAAGGGTGACTAGAGGGCGATTTCGATTCCGGCGTCGCTTTCACCGCCTCCTCTTCGCCTCTAGCGGCTGTTTCGGCGTCGGAGGTGGAGGAGAGATGGGGGGTCGATGTCCGTGTACATACCCTTTCCTTTTAATATAGGGTTGCATAGGTTAGGGTTAGGCCTTCCGACGGTGCTTCTCGGATGGCGTCGAAAGGGGTGGGCGCGGGCGGATCGATGGAGGTCTTGGGACAACCGGAGCTTCTTCCTTCCGTGACGATCCATGGAGAATAAGGCGAATAAATCTCCTTCGCTGGTTGTTGTAGTTGGTGGCCTAGTGGAGTGGAGCATCTTTCATCTCGTTGCTTCTTCTCCGGTGGGGGGGGGGTGACTTGTTGTGGAGGCGTCCTTTCGCCTCTACCACCAAGGCAGCGTGAGTGTCTTCCTCCCGGCTCTTTTGCAAAAAAGGATGGGAGTTTGGTGCTTCTCCCTCCTAGGTGATGCGGGCGATGACGATGATGATGTTGGTGGCATCGGCGTCAATTTCAGGAGGTTTGCTTACCGACACGAGATGAAATCGGGTTGGCTTTTAGATCCCGCCTGCTGTTTTGGTGGTTCCGGTTCCCGCCGGGGGTTCTTCATCGTCCGGCGGTTTGGAGTTTCCGACAGTCCTTGAGGCGTCGGAGTCCTCGTCGCCGACGATGCGATGGTCAACGGACATCTTCTTTGGCCGAGTCGTTTAGCGTCAATAAAGCATGTTGTTTTTTATGTGTTGCTCAAGATGACGTCCAAAAAATGTGGTTCTTTGCCGGGGAGGAAGTCGGCTTCACATTGAGGGCTTCGGTTGTCGATGGCGAGGAAGACCGGGAGGTGCTTACAAGGATTGGCTTGTTCTTTCACTTTGTAAGCCAACAACGCTTATAATTTGAAATGGAGGAAGTATTTTTTTCGTTAATAGATTGCTAGATATACATTACTACAAAATATGGATATTCTAACAGTCTGTTCCGTAACAGGCATGCCATAGTTGCGGCGAGCGATTCGATTCGTTTGCTGCAATTTCCGCAAGAAATAATGTGCCGAAGCACTGCGACGGCACTTAGGATTGTTTAACTCAGTTTGGCATGCCTGAAATGCGGCGCGGCAGACTCTGTCTGGACACGAACCAAATGGGCTTGCGCGGTGCATGGAGAACTCACCCGGTCATGGTGCTACAACCGCTGGGCTCATGCTCCCTCGCCAGCTGGCCGCCACGCTATGCATCTTCACCGCTGGTCTCATGCTCCCAACTGCTGCCGCCGTGCTACTTTGCACCATGATTGCCCTGCTGCCTGCCCGCTGCACGCTCTCATGGGCGGGACGGCAAACTAGTCCTTGCTGAATCAGTTTCAGCCGTTGCTACTGGTCTCTTACGTCCACTGCCTACTTAAACAGTGAACAAGACCAGCTACCGTGTCTTAATTTCTTGATGATAAGACTATAACATGAAATTTGAAGGGACAACAACCTTCCAGGCTGCACTGTTTCACGCAAGTATACACCAATGTACCAAGATCCAGTTTACACTTGACGAGCACAGCTACAACATTAAGCCATCAAAATATCTACATTGAATACGGAAAACATTTAGGGAAAAGGCTTCCATGTGCCAATGTGCCCTCAGAATGGCAGCAAGATGTCAAGAAGCACCAAAGGAAAATGAACCATCTCAAAGAACACGAAGGCATAACCATTCCATAGCATTGAGAATTGTTCAGATCTGATGGCAGGTGCTCTGGAGCCAAAGAGGTCCAAAAACATTGAGCAAGACTTTTACTGATGCAAAGCACAGTTAGTTTGGAGGGATCAATCTTCTGGGATTCGCCATCTTCTCAAAGCCTTCTCAAGTGTTTCAGCTCGTTCATGGACACGTGCTGCTTCATCTTCCACCCAAGTCCTGTAATAATCCGGTAGATGTGTAAGATCAGTTACAAAAGATATTTTTTTTTTTTCTTTTTGATTTAGCCCAAGAGTTAAGTGTGTTATAAATGCCCCAAACTACCAAGGCTAGATAAATAAATCCTGTACAATTTGGTATGCAGCACAGACAACACATTTTTGAAAATATCAATAGCATAGTGCTGACACTGAAGCAACACGTGTAACAGTGAAGTCATTGACCATCCAGATAATTTCATGAAGAAGACTGTTGTTGATGCTAAGTACATTATCTTTCTCATCAAAATTGCATCGTGAGGCCCATATTTCCTTTAATTATCACAAATGCATATATGAGCAGATTTACAGCATAAAAGCTTGCTATGGTTTCAATGTATTAGGAATTAATTATGAAGTTTTGAAATATGCAAAAAAAAAAATGTTTGTAGTTCATGTTTTAGAAAACTGAAAACTTGTAACATCTGAAATTCAGAATAAGAAACATGAAACTATGAATAATAGAAATACAGGAGTTCAAATTAAGTTACAACAACTTTACATAACCAAATAGCATAATCCATAGTTCAACATATAGACATTTCTTGAAAAGAACAAAAAACATACTCCCTCCATAGTTGAAAAGGAAGACGTTTAGGACAGCGACACGGTCTCCAACGTGCAACTTTGACTTCTCTTTTCTATAAAAATATTTATTAAAAAATTATGTATGTATACTTTTATGAAAGTATTTTTCAAGACAAATCTATTGATATGATTTTCACATTTCTAAACTCAACGACTTCAAAGTTATTAATGATTTATGTTCCCAATGTTTGACCCAAGCCTTTTCCAAAACATCTTCCTTTTTGAACCATGGAGTAGTACACTTTTTTGTTTCATGATATTGGATTTTGTGCATTTTTCAAAATAGTGAATTTAAATTTTAACTTCCAAGAATCAGAATCCACAAATTTCAAGTGTAAATAGTTAGGCCGCCAACTACAATTTAACTACGAACAGCTAGCCAACCCAAGAAGATAGCCAAATTAACTATAACTATAGCTTGGGTTTCCTCCATGGCTTTTCAATGCAGCCAGCAAAAAGTTACAAACCAGACAATCATGACTAAATGCACAATAAATTGGTGTGTCCACAACGACCGATGATTCACATATTTTTCTTAGGGATCGGTCCCATGCAACCACATTGAAGTTGTTTTGAACATGCGATGACCAAAACATTAAGGTTGTATAGAATACATACCTTAGCATCGTAAGAGCTTCCTTCTCAGCTTCAAGATATGATTTAGCTTCATTGACAGCTTGATGCTTGCTGGTCATCTCAGACAACTGGTTTTCCAAAGTTTGCTGATTAGCCATGACCTCTTCATTCTCAGCTGCCAATCTATCATACATGACATCAACTTCTGACCTTAAATTTATGAGTTCCTGATTTTGGCGTTCTAAAGCTGCTCTTTCTTTCAACAAGTCTGCTAGTTCCTCTTCTCTGTCTGTCCTCTCATTTGCAAGCTCATGCAACACATGTTGAAGATTATTGTCAACTTCAAGTGCCTGTTCTTGCTCCTTTTCATCTTTTCCTGCCATTGTTGTTGTATATCTCCCCTACTAATTAATTCTTCCATTATTTCAGCTATAACAGAAAGATTAGCTTGGTTTTCTGCTTCAAGTCTACTTAATTCTTCCTGAATTGCTTCCTTCATTCGACCACTGGTCAGGCGCAGCAGCTGCTTGTGCTTTAGTTACAGGTTTGTCGGTTGAAGGCGCCTTGTATTTCCTGAAACATTCCACCATCGTAGATAGAATAAAGATAGGAACTTGAAACAGACATAATTAATATCGTATGTCAAATGGCATTGCCAAGATTCTAAACCATAGTCATGAGCTACCCAGGAAAGGGTAAGGCCTACTAGGAGCAACAGTCAGATATTGTTTGGTAAGTTCATACATTTGCAAGTCAGATAAGATCATTTTATTCCCAGAAGATATTTTTTTCAAGAGAATGACTAAAACTAACTAAAATAGCTAGCATGGCAGCCTCAAGTATATGCAGAAAAAGGTACGAGTTTGACATTTAATGTCAAAGCAATCACCAGACATTGAGGCTAAACCATAGCAACATAAAATACTACTCCATCCTAAATTATAAAGTCGTTTTGACTTTTTTGGTACATCCATTTTGCTATGCATGTACATAGTAAAATGGATGAATCAAAAAGTAAAAGTGACTTATAATTTTGAACGGAGGGAGTAAGTATTTAGAGAACAGTTCTCAGTACAGCACCATTCATTTGAATAGAGGACAAAAAAGCTTATACCTCCACATGTGAACAGAACAGTGAAACATATTAACATAACCTGAAAAACGCCACTAGAAGATACCAAAATAAGTTGTTTCTCAACACTATAATAGTCAATCTAAATAAATACTAAAAAGAGGTCCTTCTGGTCTACTATTTCTGTTGCAAGTTAAGTTGCAGAAAGTTACTTGCATGTAACTGAAAAACACAGATAAATACTAGCAGATCGCACCAAAAACTCTGCTGATGATGCTGTTTTCACCAGCCATTAGCTCTATGAGCATGGACGGAGACACATCTGGGCAAGCACGCAGATCCAAAATGCAAACATTTTGACTCAGCATCTGGACTGTAACCAGAGTCAGGATTTACAAAAAGAATGAAACAAAACATCTAACTAAAGTTGCAGGAAAAATATCAAATAAAAGATATGAGTACCTTTTGGTCTATTTCCAATGCAAATGGATGCTCAACAAGCACTTTCCAGTTGACAAGATCGAAAACGAGACAGGTAACTACAGCAACACAGATCAAATAACTAAGAATCACATTCCAATTATCAAATTGAACAGTAAAAAAATCAAATTTCATATGTGCTAATACCTATCAGGTAGGAACAAAAGAATTTCCCTTGGAAGGAGAGCCGCTTGTCAATGTTTCCAAGGAGTCTGACAACTTGCTGGATATGATACCAGATTCTCCTAAAGCTTTCCATCACCAATTTAGAAAAATTAAATTTTAATGTGTCAGCTACTCAAATAACATAATCTGGAACTTCAAGGGAAGCAAGTGCAAGGAAAAAAAAGAAATGAAAAATGGACAAAATCATAAAAGTCTCACTACATGTTACACAGGCAAATGCAATGCGGAATAGTTAGATCAGGTCATCAGGAGGCCCTAAACCTTCTAGAATTCCAATATGATAAACAGTGAAACTTACATTGGATATATAAGAAGTCTGGGTCATCAATATTTACATCATCGAAGGCACATTGGACTGCGCCAGAAGTTAATTTACGGGAACAATTCTTTTGCATCCTTTTCCTACAAATTGTAAAGATAAAAATGTAACATAAAGAAACTAGTAAATGCATAGCTTTTAAATATATTTTATACTCTCTTGTCCCATTACCTCTCAAGCTTTGAGCATAACTTAACAAACCATCTTGCAAATTCCCTCCGTGTACAAAAAATCACTGGAGCTAACATCTTTCTCAATTATCTGATCAAGCACAGTATGAGGAAAACATAATTAATACATTGCTTTCATAATAAATGATGCGTACAATATAAAATTAGGAATGGGTCAGCATACAACGAAACAGCCATATACATAGTGATAAGTGCAGACCACTTTTAATATATTTAAACAGAGATACATTGTGTGTATAAACAGCTTTTAGCAATTGTGCAAGCGACTAGCGAGCTGTAGTTGACCTTCATGCAATTGAATCTCAGGAACCATAAGAAAAACGCGCTAGATACTGGTCAAACCATAGTCACAGTGGTCAGTCGGGATCGACGACGTCCCAAATAGCGGGTTCAAATCAATATGGCTAGGTAGCATCTCTGCGATACCTTTGATTTTAATGCATCATATTTTCCTCTTTTGCATTTCAGTTTTCCCTATGTCTCAGCCATAAATTAAGCTATGGAGCTCTATCGTTGTACTTGTACCACATCTTAATTTGTATCTGTTCAACACTGTGAAAAGGATTGCTGGTGCTTAGCTCCGGGAGGCACCCAGCATTGAAGAGCACCACCAGCGACAGATAGCAGCACAAACCAAGACTACTGGAGCGAAGACATGCACAAGAGTAGCTATTTACCAGCCATGGAAGACCAATTTGGTTGGCAGTAAAGTGAAGTGCTGGTATGGAGTTGGGAGCAGAGAGAAACAAGGAAACTGTTAGCAGCATGCACGTGCAGTGAGAGAAAGACTAGAGGTTCTGGGCTTAGGGCAGAATGTTAGGTAGGCTGTATGGGCCAGAGCACAAAACCCATCGAGGGCCATTTAGGAGGGCTTATCCCAGCTCTGGCTGCCTGCTACAGTACCTGGAGCTGCTAGAGTTAGTGCTGGTTCATTTTGGAGAGAGAGAGAGAGAGAGAGAGAGCTTCATGCGACAATGCACAAGATTACATAGAATCAGGGGCTTTGGGCGGAGAAGCTTTTGTTTACAGCATCTGGATCTGTTTTTTGGTCAATTTGTTTACAGTTCCATGTACAAGTTTGAGTTGTAATCAAAGGTAGATTATGCTCATTGGTCTTCAGCTCATCTAGAACATGTATGCTTGAAGTCTTCAGCTCATAATTCGTTAACTAATTAAACAGTGAGTTAAAATGTCCAATATTGTCTAAAATATGATGGTGACAATAAGTCCTAGGTTATTAGGGATATACATGTCAGATATGGTTAGAAAAGACTCCACTGGGGTGGTAAGATCACCCATGAGAGCATCCAGGTGATCACAACATGTAAAATACAACGAACCAAACACAATCTTCTGTGTTCAACAATACAACCCAGCCCTTATGCACCCAATTAAACACATGCTTACTCAATGCAAAATGCCCAATGCTACTCAACCAAACACCACCATATTGCATACAGTTAGACTGGCTTGGGAATTTTCCAAGGAAACATTCACACCCATCATGTACCCCATCCATTTTTTGTAGCTTTGTATTCATCTTCTCTAACTGCTCATTTGTAGCATATCGAAGGTCATAGATCCAGATTAGTTGAAACTACTCAATCCGAACTAAACCCTTCGATGCGTGTTTTTAGAAACCCGGTACCCACATCCCACTCACCCATGACTTGGTTGACTTAGATTTCTGGTTAGTATGGGTCAAACTAGTAAGAATGAATATTAAAACTAAGAACATATATAGAGTGCGGCATTGATTTTCCATCAAACATAATATGTCACTACTGTTTAGAGATGAAACAGCATCGGAAAGGTAACAAAAAAACATTTTCCACAGTTGTAAAATACAAAAAAATACACACCGCAACTCATCAAATGCTTTCCACCATGCACGGTTAAGATAAATTAGAAAGCTAAACCTGGTAGGCAATGGTTCAGAATTCTAAAGTACCTGTAGCTTCTTCAATATAGAGAAAGCCTCCTCATGTACAGGATCTGAAGGAACTCCAAATGCAAAATGGTTGGCAGTTGTTGTTCTGTAGTTTTGCCTTGAATCATCAGTTGCTTCAGCCTTCTTTTCATGTGTTGCACTAGAAACTTCAACTTCATCAGATTCCCTGTCACTTGCATCCTCCTTGATTATCTCTGTTGATTCCATTGTTGACATTTTCTCTTGAACATAATGTAATGGAGCAACAATGAGCTGCTGTATACCTGAAAATCAGCACCATTCCATAATTCATTTTGTTCCCTTTACAGAAGAAATGGCAATTGTATTCCAATTGAACCCAAATTCTTCAACAAAGAAACAGACTTCCCTAAACTACAGATCCAAAAGGAAGAACAGCTACCACCATTATTGCAATACAAAAATGTTTTCAAAAGGAACAAATTCTAAAGATTGTTACAACATGAACGCTCTTATCCTACATTTTTTCTTTCTTCCAAGAGTACCAAGATACGATGAACATACCCCACTCAAACATGTGTGCACATCCTAAGTTTCCTGCTACACACGTCCTTAGTCATGATTTTGCGTCATTGAAAGTGAACGTGCACACTGCACACATCATGCACACAGACATGTTGATTCTGAATAAATGAGGCATACTAGTAACCAATCGAGCCCAAGGTACATGAAACCCGGTGGACCAGAACTATAACACTTAGGTCCTGTGCCCATCCACATATCCACTTGATATTAGCTGCTGCAGATATTTCTTAATCAGCCATAGCTTTACATCGCACTACAAAATCTAACTAGAACTTGAATTAGACACCTCTTGTAATCATATTTTTCAAGAAGATCTGAAGTAAGCATTAAAAGGATTATATCATGACAGAAGCATAGTGTTAAACCCACTTCAAATATGGAACATGATTCCTAGCAATGTAATTGAGTTGAGTACCCCCAAATGCCATCACTTCACAGGTGGACTAGATGATACATTGCAAGCAAAAGTATTACAACCTTCACAAAATTTAGAAATGGATTAAAAGAACAAGGAAAGCAATCTAAAGTTGAAATTTCAGAACGACATGGGCGCAAACAAGGGAATGGAAATAGATTAAAAGAACAAGGACAGCAATCTAAAGTTGAAATCTCAGAAGCAAGTGGACGCAAACCGGGGAATGAATAGTGTGAAGCTACAGCAGGTAATCAACTCACGGTTCCTGGAGGATGGGAATCGCCACGCCAGCCCAGCCAAGGTGATCGCCACAGAAGTTCCCAACCCAACCACGACAGCTCTCCCAAACCCTACAAATCAGCAACAATCCCGGCAATAAAAACAGATGATTTGCTCGAGGGGAAAAGATTCAACCGTCTACTTGTCTAGAAACGATAAGTTAACCAATCCTGCTCCTACCCTGTTTCATCGGCTTCTCATACTCGGGAAACCACCAGCCGCCGACCCCGTCTTCGGAGTCACCGGCGGCGGGGGACCAGCTTGTGCCGGCGGCAGCTACCCGAGCGGGCACGCGACGGCGCAGGTGAGGCCGTAGCTGTGGGAAGAGCATGGCATCGAGCGGCGGCGGCGGGAAGAGGCGGAGGGTGTAGGGGCCGACGGCCATGGCGGGGAGGAACCGAGGTCGCTAGGGTTTTGTGAATCGGGATTTTATCGTTAAGTGTCCATTTCGGGTCGAGTGTATGACCTTCTGATCCATCTGTGCTAGCAACATGTTAGGCTAGAAAGCACCGAGCACATCGGGCCATATTCGTACCCACCCACGGGTACGGTATCCACGGCTTTGGTAGCCCATCTATGCTGTCTCACATGGGCATAATTGACTGAAATCGAACTTCGAACCAAACTAATCGAGACCGAAGTTTTCGGTCCCAAGTTCATGCTACCTGAATTTTTTTTTTTCGATTAGTTCGGTCATATGACTCAAGTAACCGAACTAACTGAATATTTAGATTTTATTGAAATATTGAAATGTGTACTTTAGACTACTATTAGTGGTATGATAATTATTTTAGTGTGCCTATATCAACCATCACTCTTATCACTTTGTTTAAACTATATTGTTATTATTCCTCATATAGAAAAAAAACATTGCTAAAATTTGCTACAAATTATAATTTAGTAGTTGTTTGTCTAGTCTGGTTAATTCAGTCATTGTCGGACCGAACTTCCTCGGTCCTGAGTTTTGAAACTAACCGACCGGTCTCCGTTTTTTGATGATCAAACTTTTGAAAATATCAAAGAACCAAACCGAGAACCATACACATTCATGTTTGTAGTAGAACTAGTCATATTCATGTTTGTTTAATCTATATTATTATTATTGCATCTTTTTTCTGATTTTCTAGAGTTTGGTTGGTTCTGTTTCAACTAAGAACTGACGAAAAAAAAAAAACAAAGCCGAAATGCTTGTTTTCTAGTTTTCAGAAAAATTGATCGAGTGCTTTAGCTAAAACCGATTTTTTTGAAAAACCGATTAAACCGAACCGAAGTTTGCGGTGAAAACAAAATGCCCCTGTCGATTCGATTGGCTGAAGACATCACATTTTAGTGGACTTTCTACACCATATATTTGACCAAATCAAACACTTTACAGAGTTGCTTTGTACCTGAAATTTCATTTTTATATTAGAAGAATACCATGTCTTGTACATAACTACTGTGTTAGAAGAATGCCATGACAAGAACTGTCTGATATAATAGTCTTTTTAAAGTTTTGTGGAGGATGAGGGTGGGCGGAGGTGAATTCCTACTGAGGGGAGGGCTTTGGTTCAAGAGGGAGTTCAAAAAGTATGTGGATGGCATGCTTACATCCTAAGGTTAGATGGTGTCGGAACCCAGCTAGATTAGGCCGAGGCCGACACGGGATCGTCGGTCGTCGGGGTGGATTGGAGGGAGGTGGGAGGCGGCGGCTCGGCGGAGGGGGCTTGTGGCAAGCGGTGTGGTGGTGGTGTCTTGGGAAGAAGGGGGGCTGGCGTGGGAGGAGAGGGAGAGAAATTGGGATAAATTTTCTTTATTTGCTTGTTACCCCGAAAGATTCTGAGACCTCTTACTTTTATAGCCCGGCTAGTGGGACTTGTATCTCAAGCAATCTCTCTAAAGGTTTCCTTATAAATTGGAATACCTTTTACAAGTATATTGTAGGATCACTGGACGCCTAGAGGGGGGGGTTGAAAAGACCTGTTTCAAAAATTAACTCAAAGCATTGTCAGTTCACCGAGCGGCACCGCCGCTTCATTACCTAGCGGCACCGCCGCTACACTAAGCGGCATCGCCGCTCCTGCAGAAGAGATTAGCTCACAGTTCAAAAACTGTCCAATGAAAAGTAGATCAAGTAATTTTCGTTGGTTCCTAGACAGGTATAGATTGCAGATCGAGAGCTGAAACAAGTAGATCGAGTGTATACAAATAGATCGGCCTCAAACCCTAAATCCTCTCGACAACAACAATATGGATACAAAGTAAAGTGAATCAAGCACACGGTGACACAATGATTTATCCCGTGGTTCAGCTCGCCACCAAGGCTTGCCTAAGTCCACGTTGTTGAGGTTCCACAAAGGTTTGCCTCTTTGCCTCGTTCACAAGTCTAGGAACCGAATCCTAGAGATGTGGGGTAATGTATTAGATGCAAGAGGGTGTTACAAACCTCCCTAGGGCTGCCACACAAGTTGGCAAGCTAAAGAGCGACGCACTAGCCGGCTAGGAGCAAGCTCCAAGAGCAAAAGACCACAACCGCCGGCCAAAGTGCGAACCAAGTGCCTCTAGAACGATGAAGATCAGTGAAGCTCTCTTCCAATCGAAGTTTGCAGCCCTCACACTCAAGAATCGATGGTGGAATCGATGGATTTGCTTGAGGGGGTGAGGAGCTTCAATGGAGGAGAGAGAGGCGTGCACTTGGGGTGTTTCGTCGAAAGTGAGCAGAGAGGAGAAAGGTGACCATTGGGGGTAGAAATGGAAAGTATAAATACTCCCACTTCCAATGGTCAACACGAGGAGCGATGCCGCTAATGTTCGAAGCGGCACCGCCCGCTTCGGACTTAGTCGATTGAAAGGTGGAAAGAGTTTGATTCTTCGACTAAGTAAGGAGAGTGGAGATTATGTGGTTTGAAAATGAGCACTTGGTTGCACGCTTTGACACAGTGGTTCTAATCCCTCTTGATAGTACGCCGTGTCCTATACTCAAATTCAAAATATAAAATGAATATAAACCTCCTTTCTTGAAGTACCATTTTGTAACTTTCGAATCGGGGTCCTCCCTGTAGGTTTGCAATGTCCTCTTGGCTTGTTGCTCGCTTGTCAACTCGATAAATCTCATTAGTCCTCTATTTAGATTGTCATCAACGTCAAAACCCACATTAGAGGTTGATTGCACTTACATATATACTATTTATTTTCCTAATAAGAGTCTCCCTTATAGATGGAATATCCCCTTGCACACCAAAAAGCCTAAGATAATCCTAGATAATTTCCTCCTTTATTTCCCGAATTAATTGCCAAGGATCCGCGGAAGGGGGAGGAGGAGGCAGTGGCGGGCGCCAAATGACCTAGGGGCGCGGCGCTGGTGCCCCTTGGGCCTGGCGGGCCTGTCCTTCTGGGCCCTATTTCTTGGGTCATGATAGATGGACTGATCTAGTGTCACACATATTAATTGGCACTAGGAAGGGCTTGCTAAAATTCACATGAAGCCCAAAGCAGAGAGGGTAGTTACTTTCATCAAGGAAATCTCATCACTTCTTGTAGCCTTGATAAAAGTAACTTAGTGATGCTTTGGTGTCACTCTTACAAAACCATATCCACATTTTTAGTATTACAGTTTTTGGGATAAAGGCTATGATAGAAGAACTAATACTTTTCATACCATTATTCTATGATAAGAAGTCCTTGAGCAGTCTAGTGAAATCATCTTTTATAATATTCCAACATTTTTGTAATGGAGCCATTGAAGCCATTATGACTTGGTGCATGGCTATTGGGCAAGCTTGTGATCAGCAGATCAATCTCTTCTTGACTAAACTCAACATCAAGATGGTCCAAGTTGTGTTCTGTCAAAAGGGGGTTGAGGTTGTAGGCCATGTTGGAGTGTTCACTAACACCTAGCCTTAGTTTGAAAGCTCTTTGTTGCAAAATTATCTTTTTGATTATGATCCATAACAAAGGTGACATTTGATTTTGTAAGAGTGACAATGAAGTTTCTCTTGTGGCAAATAGTGTCCATTGTATGGAAGAAATTAGTGTTTCCATCCCTTAACTTATCCAACCTCACCGAGATTCTTTGTTTCCAATATGCTCTTTTGGATTCCAATAAGGAGGCTAGATGAGATTTAACTAGAGCTCAAGGCTATTTGAAGCGTAGATAATGTTCTTTGGTCTTCAAGGCCATCTAGAAGAAGCAAGACCTAGTTACAATTGTAAATGAGCTTGCTTAAATTACAAAAAATATTTGCTCCAAGCTTTGAGGCTAACTCCGACTTGTTTTAACTTTATTGAGAGGTTGTTGGCTGCATTGGCAAAGGAAGAACTGTTCCAATGTAAGCTGTGAGTGTCAAATAAAACATGGATGCTCCACCCAGTAGTTCTCAAAATTGAACATTTTGGATGTGGGAATGTTGCTTCCAACGTATAGCACATAGGGGATGTGATCAGAAAGAGGCCTTGGCAGATGTTGAACAAACGTAGCAGGGAAGGATATAAGGCCCAACTAGAGGAGGTGAAGACCGAATCTAGCTGCACCAGGGGAGGATTCCTGCCACCCAAGGTATTTCAACAAGATCAAGTTCATAGCTGGGCTCATTAAACATGTTCATTTTGTAAGGTCCTCATGTTTATTTTTGTTCTCAACGTGTCTTACAAGATTGAAGTCCCCAGCAATGACCCGTCATCAAAATCACTTGTGTCAAAGTTCATGAGCCATGTGAAATCCAATTTTTGTGGAGAGTTGGAAGGGCCATATGTTAGTGACATAATGAAATATCTTATTGTCAAGCCTATGAAAAAAAGTTATAACATCATATGAGTAGACATGTATAACAATTCTATAAAAAGACTGCTATTCCAAGTAGGAAGGATCCCCAAAAGCTCATGTAGATAGAGAGATCAAAGTTATCATGATCTTTGGGACAAAAATTTTTTAATGTAGAATGAGTGAAAAATACTCTCTCTTTGTTTCTTGAAGACAGAGAATTTAACAAGCACTTTCACTATTTTTTATCTTTGATTGCATCCCATTTTTTCCGTAAAATAGTAACTCTAACTTTCCAAAATAAAATCTTTATATATTTGTTGTTATCCATAGACAAAAAAAAGGAATCTTAGCATGTTTGAGTAACCAAGTGGCAAACATGAATTGAAAAGTGGAAGGGATATCAATGGCCGTGATTGTTGGCACGACACGTGAAGGCAATAGGGTGTAGAAATGTATTAACTAAACAGAAAAAGTGCTTCAAGCATCATACTGCTAACACTACCATATGGCCCCCGTATATGATATAACGACTTTGTAATAGTGACTCTATGGTTGAAATTTACAATAGTATATTGTGGTTAGTTTAAGCTAGGCAGTTAGTAAACTCTAGGTGTAGTGGATTACAACGTCGATTTAAAGAGATGAATGTATATAATTGTCCAACACTTCAACTTTTCCCTGCTTTATTCTATCTTCTTCCTGATTTGAGCACATAGTCGACAGAAGCAATCACCTCTTCCGTTATGTGTACCTATGTTATCAACAAAAGCAAGCCTGTCAGTTTCAATTTTTGCGTGCCTTGTTAAATGTCTGAAGTTTGTGCTATTTCTGTTTCATCTCATTTGGTTTAGTAGAGACATCAACGTCTCAAAGCCTTTAACAACCAAATAAAAAGGCCAAGCGGTAGAGCATGGAACAAGAAATCCCAACACCTAAGCTCGCCCTCGTGTCATGCAATCAATTAACTAATGGTTTGGAGGCCTTTCTTTATGTGATAAGAATTTGTAGAGTAGTTTCTACTACTATTATAGAAATTTTCTTGAATAAAATTGATGGCACAATGACACTATTGTTGAGCCGTCTATTCTAATAATGTTGTTAAAGATTGGAGCTAGGTAGTTATTAAACATTTGGAATAATATAAAATTTCACAACGCCATTTCATCGTTTTTCCTGAGAACATAGTCAATAGAAGCAATCACCCCTTTATGCCTTATTCATTTCATCCCCAAACCAAGCGGGTTGGAGGGGATGAAACAAACAAGGCCAGTTATGTTTACCTA
The DNA here is from genome assembly GCA_015847255.1 of Hyparrhenia diplandra. Taxonomy (NCBI): domain Eukaryota; kingdom Viridiplantae; phylum Streptophyta; class Magnoliopsida; order Poales; family Poaceae; genus Hyparrhenia; species Hyparrhenia diplandra. Next base: position 87,798 of record JADLZK010013007.1, read on the forward strand.
TGCATTAGACAGAAGCAAGCCCCTCGGTTTCAATTTTCTATGCCATGTTTCTAGTTTGAAGTTGTTGTTGTTCCCATTTCATCTCACTAGTTTTAGCATAGACAAGATACATCTCTAAACTTCAACAACAAAAAAGGCAAGAAGTTAAGCTTGCAAGAATTTAAGAAGAAACCATGCATGGGTGCCAAACAACATGGTTTGCTCACATGTGAAGTGCAATCGATCTCTAACCTTGCCAGGTAATCAGGCCTATGCCCCTTACACAATTTCCGCTAGCTACTCTGTAGCATACCTGGGACAATAAGGTGACCGGCAACCAACACAAAAAGTCATATATGGTTCAAGGGCCTTTTGTTACATGATGAGACTTCGTAATATATTCTCAATATTGCAAAAATAGTGTCGAATAAATCTGATGCTTCAGGGACTCCATGGTTAGTATTGCAGCTAAAGGTTTGAGCTAGACATTTAGTAAACCCTAGGTGTTAATTGATTACGAGCATATGTTGATTTGAAGAGTTGAAAGTGTATAATTGTCCAACGCTTCAAAATTTCGACTACTCTATTCTATCTTCTTTATGATCTGAGAAATTCGACAGAAGCAAACCACCCTTCCGTTATGTGTACCTATACGGTCTACAAAACAAAAGCAAGCCTTTCGGTTTCAATTTTGTATGCCGTGTTTCCAGCCTGATTTTTGAATAACCAAAGAAATAAAGCCAAGCAGTAGAAATGGATGAAATCGTGGGTACCAACAGCTAAGGTCGCACAGGTGTCGCGCAATCATCGATGTCTGCAGCCTTGCAAGATAACCAGCAGCCGGAGCGCGTTACACAATCTAGCTCTCCACTACTCGCTACTGGTACCTGACATGCATGGGACAAGTGACAGACAATCAACAGCAGCACCATCATGATGATGCATGCTTATCTTTCTCATAGTCATCAACCAAACATGTCCATGTCATCCTTCCACCACCACTCCAGCTTATAAATACTCGGTGACCCCTGCTCGCTCACCATCTCCACTCTAGTCTAGCTAATATCTCCCGATCGAGTGAGCCATCACAGCACAGAAGGGAGTCTGTCGTCCAGCCATGGCTGCCCATGTGGACCCGCTGGTGGTGGGGGAGGGTGATCGGCGACGTGGTGGACCTGTTCGTGCCGACGGTGGCCTTGTCGGTGCGCTTCGGCACCAAGGACATCACCAACGGCTGCGAGATCAAGCCATCCCTCTCCGCCGCAGCTCCGGCCGTCCAGATCGCCGGCAGGGCCGACGAGCTCTTCACCCTGGTCAGTACTGACGGTGCTAGCAGCTGCTTGATAACGATCGAGAAACTAAACATTTACAAGCTGTTCCTGGTGATCAATCAGGTTATGACTGACCCAGATGCTCCGAGCCCCAGCGAGCCAACGATGAGGGAGTTGATCCACTGGTAACTCCTAGCTGCTTAGAGCTTGCTTGTCAAGTTGTCATTGTATATTCTTCTTTTTGTTGCTGCTAAATTTATTTCCCGTTTTGCTTTTGGGGATCGACCTCCTGCGTGCAAAATAAAGGCTGGTGGTTAACATACCAGGTGGAGCAGATCCTTCTCAAGGTAAAAACAACATATGCACGAAAACGACTGCAGTTGGCATGCATGCTTACAGCTTACCTTTTTTTTTTTTTTTTTGAGAATTATGCTTACAGCTTACTTGTGTAATCTTTCATTGATTCAAAGTAGTATAAGCACCAGAAAACAGAAATCGATTGGGTTGGCTAGAGAAAGCTGCAGGGACATTTTGCTGCGATCCATCGTATAGCTGCACGCAGGCTGATCGGTCGGCAGGTGCGAGCTGGCAGCCGAAACCTGTGCAGCCCCGGAAGCACACACACAGGTCGTGGCGGCGGCGGAGGCCGGGACCTCACGTCGGCACACGTTACCTGCTGGCCTCCTCCTCTCCACTGTGCACGATGCCACCCACGACGCGTGTCGATCGCACCTCGTCATCCTCAACAGGCCACCAGTCGGTGTAAATAGGACACGCATGCTCAGTTGCTCACCTCACAGGCTCACCCTATCGCCTAGCGTCCTTTTGGTAGCGTCCTTTTTTATTCCTTTATATAAAAGAAATAAAAAGAAGCTGATAGCGATATACTCCCCTCCGTCCAAAAAATAAACGACGTTTTGGGTTTTAAATTGTCATAAGTTTGGCTCGATTTATAGAAAATACGTAAAAGATTTAAATCTCTAAATAAATTTGTTAAAAAACTAGATCAAAAGATCTTTCCAATGATACTAATTATGTAATATAAATATTAATCCTATTTTTAATATATAATTGCCGGTAGATGTTTACCTAGGCTTAAAAACGCCATTTATTTTGGGACGGAGGGAGTATATTTTCGTAAACTTCCATGTTTCGTGATCGATAGCACCACCTGTCTACACGTGTCATAGCAGCACGCACTGTTGTTTATTTGGTCGTTTTTTGCTGACGCTTTTTTCGATCGCATTATCTGCAGGTGAGACGGTGGTGCCGTACATGGGCCCGCGGCCGCCGGTGGGCATCCACCGCTACGTGCTGGTGGTGTACCAGCAGAAGGCTCGCTTCTGGGCTCCGCCGGCGCTGGCGCCGGGGGCGGAGGTGGAGGCGTCGCGCACACGGTTCAGGAACCGCGCCTTCGCCGACCGCCATGGCCTAGGCCTCCCTGTCGCCGCCATGTACTTCAACGCGCAGAAGGAGCCTGCCAACCGCCATCGCCACTACTGAGGCTGGCTGGCTCATCCAACAGCAATTACCCAACAAGCTTAAGCTTGCCGTTGCCGTCAGCGTCCGATCGAGAACAAAACAAGTTTCCTGTTGTCAGCTAGCACCTAGCAGTGCCTTTAGCTAAGCCGAACCTATGTGTGCGTGTTCCTGTGATTGGGACTTGTCTCTCTTTAATTTATTTGATATATATACACCCCGCTCAACTTGTGGTGTTTAATTATTTTTCTATTAGTTATATCAAGGCTCATCAAGTCACTAGCCTACATAGATTCGGTTTTCCTATCCTTTTCTAATTATCCTTTTGTTTTAAAAACCTCTTCATTTTAAAAACATTTTCTAGTTGAAGGTGTTGGCCTCCAACAATTATTTGATTTATTACTAAAATAATTTTTATTCAAATAGAAAAATCGATCCTCCAATGACTCTGAATTGGCACTCTCTCAACGGCTACCATGCATAAAACCTCCTCTAATAAAATCACCTGTAGGGACCTTGGTCCCTCCAGTTACTTTAAAAAAAAAATAAAACCTCCCTCTACTTCTTCATATTTCATATGTGAGTTGGTTGGTCCAGGACAAACCATTGTTCTTGGTAGTTATTGGCCAAAGGCTGGCTGCAACTAACTGGATCGTGTTAACCATGGTAAGCTATTGTTGACTAGTAGCTAGCCGCAACTAATTGAAATGTGTTATCCTCGGTTGGCTGCAACTAACTAGATCGTGTTAGTCTTCTAGACTGTTGTTTGGCTCCAGTCCGCCACAACTAAAAAGATCGTCTTTGGACTTAGCCGGCTAGAGGCTAGCTGCAACTAACTGGAACTTGTTGGTGGCCTTGGCTAACTATTGCCCGGCTAGAGGCAAACTACGACTAATTGGATCATGTTGGCATTGGCTAGATGTGACCAGCCCGATGGCTGACTACTAGCTAGGTCGGTAATTATTTTTATCACACTGAAAAATAGTAAAAGTAGCTATGGGAGACTAAAAACTAATAATATGATACTCTTTGCTTTGTCCTAGTTTTATAGAAACACTTAAAGGAGGTGTTTTTTTTTCTATATACAACAGTATCTACAAGCTTCATAAATCATAATTTTAGGAACTCTTAGAGATACTAAAATAACTTCTTCGCATCTAAAATGTTAATATAGTCATTTGATCAAGCCATGGGACTCTACAAGAGACAAAGGCTATGAGATGTACAAATAATTACTTTAAGTTTAATCCGAAGAGAAATTAGATTTACAAAAGTACCTATAAAAACATCTAAAAGTGGTATCAGAGCTGAAAATGGATGAGCAGCAGTCATAAACATGCCCTAGATCTGTAAGACCATAAATCGACAACACATCAAGGCAACCACCAAATCATCATGCAACCTAATGTGTGGTGTCATGGCTAACTATGATGTATTGTTGCACTTCCTAAAACAAGATATCATAGGTGTAGCGTTGATGATATGGTCTTCTATTTTTGTTCGTCCATTTTTGAGAAATCCCATTTTCACCGAAATTGACCTGTATTTATTCTATTTTTCATTCCGTCTTTAATCTCCATTATATATGTCTAAAAGTTTATATATTCATAAACATAGTAATCACTAATTATGCATGTCAACATGTTAACACATGGCATACCAGTGAAGACTAATAACTTCGTACATGTATATTATTTTGTGACTTTGTTCATGTATACTTCGGGAATATTTGATCGTGTTATTCTTTCCGGTTCAACGTCCGTATTGGTTCTTTCGTACTTCCGTGTATTCCGTTTCCGTTTCCGTACCCACATTTTCGAACCCGATCTTGTTTCCACCAAAAAGAATATAGAAACAGAAGTAGAAATAAGGTTTTTCCGTTTGCTTCCGTCCCTTTTCATTGCTGCATAGGTGGGTAAAAATGGGATATCCTAGTAAAAAAACAGAAAAAGCAAAAATGGTGAGAGATAACCACTTCATTTTTAGGTTTACAAGAAATGGTTAAATATAAAACGGTTGGGATGATTTGTAACACTAATTTGAGCGGGTTAAACAAAGAAAATAGGATGGAACATAACAAGATTTATCTTGATCTTTTTCACTCCTAAGTCACTATATCACAGGTGGATGTGTCCTACGTTTCGCAAACCTTCTTTGTCCGCCTCTTTAAATTGCTTCGCAGTATGCCGTATTGTAGGTCAAAACTTATAAGATGACCAAATTTTTTAAAAAAATTCAACTTTATCCAATGCCAAATTAACTTTGCTATGTGCGCCATAAAGATGTTTTGGTATTGCACTTATTTGGTATTGCACTTATTTGGTATTGTAGTTTGATAATATATTTTTATAAATATTTGGTCAAAGTGAGAGAAGAGTGATTTAGGGTAAAGTAAAGTTACATATACTTTAGAACGGAGGGGGTAATACTTTGACTAAAAGGTATATTCATACAATATTTATTGTGAATAAAATATATTTCTTTAAAATTAATTAGACTATGCCAAGAAAATACTTGTAGAGTAATTTAGTAATATTGTGTTGATATAGCGAATTGAAAATTGGTACAAGCCTTTTAATTTGAACCGTTGAGATTATTACTATAGAATGAACTAGCACAACTATTCTAAGGTTGTTTTGAGAACAGTGAGTGTATAAGAGCATCTTTAAAATCTCTTTAAAGTTTACTTGTTAAATAAAATAATAATTACGCCAAGTGAACAAAATAAATAGGAGCTCTGTTTTTATATTTCTCCATTAATTTTTACTCCTTCCGTTTCAAATTAGAGTCATTTTGACTTTTTTATACATTCATTTTGCTATGCATACTCCCTCTGTACAAAAAAAAAAAGTGTTGTTTTAAACTTCTAGACATCTTGTTTGACCATCTGTTTTATTCAAATTTTTCTTATATATAACTATCATCTATTTGTTAGGACTTATTTTTTCATTAGAGATATTTTAATTATTATTCATTTATTTTATAATTTACACAAAATTTTTAAATAAGATTAACGGTCAAACATTATGCCCGAAAGTAGAAAACGCGACTTTTTGGGATGGAGGAAATAGATAGCAAAATGGATGAACCAACAAAGTCAAAACGACTATAATTTACAATGAAGGGAGTAATAATTAGCTTCATAAACTCTGAAACCTAATAGTAGGAGGGAAAACTGCGCCGGAGGTGGTGGTGGTGGTGACCATGCGATGGATAGCAAGCCTTGTGTGTGTGTGTGTGTGTGTGTGTGTGTGTGTGTGTGTGTTTTGAAGCAAATGGGAGCTTTGTGTTGTTTGAGGAGAAATTTTACCAAATGTTTATGTTTAGAAAATTTAAGTTAGATACAAAAATGTTTGAGGATTTTCTTTTTTTTCTAAAAACAAGAGCTCTTGGAGATGTTTAGAATTATGGTTGTCTTGGATAAAAATAACTCGGAATTATCGTAGTGTCATTGTAGCTATTGAAACATCTTGCGTTGGCACCAGAATCTGGTTGAAGCGTTCCCAGATCGATCATAAATGAAGAGTCATGCAGATTTTGTGTGGTGGTTGCTCTGCTTTTTTGTTATTTTGTTATATCTGTGAACTGTGATAGCGTGCAATGCGTCACCGTAATATATCGTATCATCTTTGAGGACGAAATTGTGCATGCAGTACGTGACACTGAGTGCAGTGGGTTCGTGACTTTAGGATTCAAGTTCAAGACCCAACATCTCTCTCATGGGTATGCTATGCAAACCGAATTCTTTTAACTATGTATATTCACACCGGCATATATATGATTGATAACGAGATAAAGCTGGTGGAATGAAAGGTAAGAAAAGCACATCATTTGGAGAAAGGAAGAAGCAATAGTGGGCGTTGGAATTGGACCCCCGGCCAGGTGCTCACTGATTGTGCTCTTTTTGTTCCTGATTATGAGTAATCCATCACTCGCATATCATCTCGTCACATGATCTATCCTCCCCAAAGGGAAGCAACAAAGACAGCGAAACATCTGCACGAGTTTGTCTTCGTCTTCCTACTTGGTGGCACAGTTCGGTAAGTATTGTTTTTTAATGGAGTTGCCAAAAAACAGCAACCACTCACTCAATCTCAAAAGGCGAACAGCCGAACATGCATGGACGTCGAGGCCTGTTGCCTGTTGGACAGGACAGAGATTGCATACTGGAGTATAATGAAGCGAACTCCTGTGAAGATACAAGAGACACCACCCTGAGAGTGCAGATGAACGTTTGTCACAATTATTGGTCGCGCTACTGGAGAGGACTGAAACTGTCTAGTCTAGTGCTGGAACCTGTTTCCTTATCCCTGACCCTGAACGTCCCTTTGGTATTGACATGACACCTTGTGTGTTAGTACTCTTACAACACACCAACACAATGTCTGATGATTGACGAATACTCCTACACCTTGACGAACTGAAGAGCAAAACATTGACGAACTGAGGAGCAAGGAATAGCAAAACAGCAGGCATTGGAGTACTGTTTCTAACTGAAGAGCAAAACATTGACGAACTGAGGAGCAAGGAATCATAAATTCAGTTAGAAACAGTACTCCAATGCCTGCTGCAATGCATCTTCGACCAAAGAATCACAGACTAACATAAACATAAACATTTGATAGTTAAAATTTGTTTATCAATGAACTTTAGGATTATTTTATTTTTTTAAAAAAAACTAACTTTAGGATTAGTTAGTTTACAGACTTAGAGCCACATACATCAAGTACTCACTCGATGCACCAATAAGACAGGTTCAGGATATTGACATTGTCCACCATGCATCTTTGACTGATATTTTTGCTGCATTATATTGTATACAGTTACACAATTTTTTGATTTCTAAAAATTGTTTTCCAAGAAAACACATTTTCAGGTTTTTCAAAATCAAAACTTGAATATATGATACTAATATATTTGAATACATAAACAATTATTAAAGAGGCATATCCCCACCGTGCTAAGAGTTTTTCATTAAAAAAGAGGGACCGTCCGTACGTAGAAAGAAAACTCTAAGACTCAAGTCTTTCAAGACTCATACAGTCGATCTCCAGCCTAAAATACATGATCAATACCTCAAGCAAAAAAGGCTACTTTTATGTATCGATCACATGCATGCGTGCACTTCTTTTACATTATACACGTTTGTTAGCGTAGCATAGGTGCGCGGGCCACAACGAATGCAACTAGAGGTGCCGGACGACATCAGTACATCATCAGTATCCACCCAGGAAGCACATTCTTCTCAGCTGCACGCTTTCATGCTCTGGCAAACCACGAGCTGCCACACCCTCCAATGGATGCATGGAACCAAATAATTTGCTCCAACGAAGATGGATGCCTGTACACGTAGCACGTCCCAGGAAGACAGAGATCAATGGTCGGAAAGTAAGATCGTCCTCCATCAAATCACATCATCTCATCAGGACATGTACAACCACAGACAGAAATCCGTCTTTAAGCGCCTCAAATCTATCATACATATCACTATAAAGACAAATCACAGATGAGAGTATGTCTCTACACACTTTAATGCTTTCCATATGGTTACAATTAACTAAAAAAATTCTTTGTATGCGTGGCTATTTGTAGAAAAGTATCATGGTTAAATATGAGCAACATGATTACAATATTTGATAGACAGTGATCTCAGTTTTACGAGAACAACAGATAGAAATATATCGATAGCCTTTGTCACATTCATTCATCAGAAGTTGAATGAAAACCGCAACGTTGGAGCCAATATTAACAGGAAGCGGAGGTTGGGTGAAATCCGCATCCAGTTCAGCAAACTAATTAGCAATACAATTAGTTGAACCCCCTGTCATATGAGAAAAAATGTTGCCTCAGAATCCCACATCTGCATGTGATGTTTGGATTTAAGCAAGGCTGTCAATGAAGTACACTCATGTCAATCAAGGGCAAACTGGACAAACCACACTGATAAAACACAATTGTGGATCTAGAGTACCATTCTAATCAAACACCCCTAATAGACAGCTCCAACTCCACTCAAAGTCAGCTCCAATTGGATTTCTGAAGTGGAGCTGCTCCGTCTGGAGTTGAAGCCATGCCAAACAGACACTTAATATTCAGATACTGAACTGAATGCATATTAACATTTAGATGCCAATTCACATTCACGTAACAGACAACGTAAGCATGATCCAACGACTAGTTTTACTGTTTGAAATGAACCTTTACATAAAGTGTCTTATTGGTTGATTGAGTTTATGTGGTGTAGTTCGGTCAAGTTTGGTCTACATAAGTTCTTATGTAGACTTGCACAAAGATCAAAGTAGGTCTAATGTTGTATTGGTTATATATATAGTAAATTATGGATCCTTTGGTTGAGCTTTTACCTGCTTTTGATTTTACCAAAAGCCAAAAGTGAACCGAAGGGTTCAAAAGCCACAACAACTTTCACTCTAGTACAAATTGGAAAACAAGTATTTACCCACTTGCAACGTTTCGTTTTATTTCATCTTCCTTCTCGGCGTGACTCCTCTCCATCCGCACAGAATTTGTCTCGGCGGCCTGGCCTCGAGCTCAAACTCTGGCAGCACCTGTCCAGCGAGGCTCAAGGCCGCCACGCCGAGGCGAGCACCATCTCGATAGCGCCCCCGCCCGTCAAGCCCCATCCCGATGGAGCCCCATGCCCCATCTCAGCGGCGCCCACAGCAGACGAGACTCAATGCCCCGGTTGGCGAGGTTCAAGGCCACTGCGTCCAAGAGGGCGAGCCGCATCAAGATGACGCCTCCCAGACCGGCGAGCCCCATCCCGACGGCGCCCCTACCCATCCCGCTTAGCGCCCACCAGCCACCAAGGGTCAAGGCCGCCGCTCTCAAGAGGGCAAGCCCCGAGCAACGTGCGGGAGGTCCGCCCCAAGTCCCAGGCCTATCCTTGGCGCATCACACATGCTCCACCGCTCGTCAGTGAGATAGGGGGAAGGAGGAAAAAGATGTCGAGCGCGTTCGCCCTGCTTTGGAAAGCACGAGCTAGCCCCAGCGAGAGCACGACTTGACCCGATGAGCACGGCCCCTAGCCTCGACGAGCTCCCTCAGCCCTAGCACGGCCCCCATTTCCCCTACCCTGTCCTACCCCGATGAATCGAGTTCCACTCCTTCCCCTGCCCATGGCTAGCGCGAAGGAGGAAGAATGTCCAATCTATCTATGATATGTGGGGCCTGCTTGCAAGTGACGGGGGCTTTTTTAAAAGCCACAACAACTTAGCCAAATGGGCTTCCATCCATACCACAACAGCTTTGCCACATCTACTTTTCCAAAAGCCACAACCTAAAACAGCTATTCTAAAAACCACAACCCAAACAAACATACCTTATATTTGGTAAAGTGTTTTTAGGCAACATAGATTGAGACAAGTCCATGTGCATATAGAAAGGAAATGCCTCATCCCCGTACCTCTTCTAAAACTTAGTCCCCAACTAGAACATGGAGAAAACTTAAGTCCTCAACTAGAACATAGAGATAACTACATGTAACAAAAAGTTAAACAACAAAACATAATTTTATTAAACGCGGCTTTCCGTGCACAACAACCACAAAATAATGACTCTCGTTCATGTTCAAGATAGTGGGATGTCATGTCCAGCACACGAATGTTTTGTATCCTGATTAAGATGGAATCTACGTGAGATTCATTCATGCCAGTTGCCACCACAACACAAGGTGAGGATAATAAAACATAATTACAGTAACGAGAACATCTTAACTCTAAATCTTGTCCGAACTACACCGAACAAACTAAATAAAAAGGTACTTACTAGTAACAAGGATACCATGACTTCAAAGAAAAAAAAAAGCAAAGAGACCATGCGATGCGACACATCGATTTGGAGCCATTTTATCAGAAGCAGCAGGACAAGAAGACGGCGGCTGCACCCAGCAGGACCCGAAGCAGGCTGCCAACGGCGGAAGATATCGATGCGGACGTGGCGGCGTTGATCTGCGAGGAGCCGACGGCCACAGGCAGCTCATCGTCGGCGGGGAGCGAGCAGGTGGGCGGGTGGCCCGCGCCGGCCTCGTCGGCCGCCATGATCGCCTGGATGACCGCCGTGGCCGCCTCGCGGTGCCGCGTGGCGTTCCGATTCAGCAGCCACGTCAGGCCCATGAGGTGGCAGTCCTCGCGATGCTCCTGCCTGGCCTTCGCCGACGACGTGGCGTTGCTCTTCCCACCCAGCTGCAGCAGCCCAGGAAACCAAGTAGAACGATTAATCAGTAAGAAATTGACAGCGACTTTTGTTCTTTACATTACGGAAGGACAGAGATTCCTGTGGAGGTAAAAGGACACGAGTGGCCATGGCAATGGCGGTCCAGTCCTCGTGCCCTCGCTCTCGGAACCGGTTTTTCTACCGGTAGAAAAAATATCGGCACTTGCCGATAAATACGATATTTCGGAAAGAAATATCGGGTCAAATTTAAACAAATTCAAAATGCGTTTTAAAAATTTGGCATCATCTCACTAGAAAACTCCCAAATCCATCTTCCATCACAAATTTATATAACATGAACGAAACAACACAATATATCACATAAGTTGTGAAGTGATAATACAACGGGCATGGTGGGCAACTTGCAAAAATATGTTACTATCATCGAATGTGTTAGTGAGAAAAATTTAATAGATTTGAAAAAAAAATAAGTCTTTATTAAGACTAGAGGATATGGAGATTTTAGGATGGTTTGGTGTAATTTTTTGAGTGAAATATGAATTTAGCCGAAAATTTTTGACCGATATAAAATTTTTCGGACCTCACTGAAAAAAGCGATATATCGGAAATTTCGGCGATATTTCGCCGAAAAAATTTCACAGCCGGAACAGTTGGCGCACGCGGCATGATGTCAGTAGCATCACTATACACTGCTTCTTTCTTGGGAACTCTGAAACCTCATGTGACCGCGCATGCTGATCCATGCAGCAACAGCATAGTAAAACACAAGGCAGCAGATCATTTCGCATGAAACGGGCGTCCTTCACGGTCGTAAAGTTCATGGTCAGATTATCAGTGACCGTGATGCTTTTTAGGTGAAAAAATGAGAAGACGAGTCGAATCGAAAGGAAAGGGGCGTCTCGAGTCCTGACGCTGAATGGTAAAGGCAAAGGGCGGCCAAAGTGAAACTGAGAATAAAGGTCCCGGCATGGTGTTCTGGAGCAGATCATGCTCCAGGCCCTACACATCCATGAGCCCCGGATTTCTCGCTACAAATCTCATCATTCGAGGGCACTTCAGTTAGGCACTTCACGTGCAGCGGCTCATTGGAGTAATGCTGCTACTGTACTCTACTCTGTGAACATACTCTAGTAACTACTCTTACCATGCATTCATTCAGACAGTGCAAGTCTGCAGATTATATATTAGTATAGAGTTACAGGTATCTGTCGGTGGGTGAAGCTTAAAAATTATAATCATTTTAACTTTTCTAGATACATAATTTTTTTGTTATTCACTTAGATACACACTAAGTTCTAATATATATAGTCCAAAAGAAATTTAAATGTCTTATAATTTAGAACAAGGGAGTATATAAGCAGTTTTTGTTATGCACTTGTGTACATATTATGTCCTAACATATAGTAAAATTATTGTATTTAGAAAAATTAAAACATCTTATAATTTAGAACAAATAAGTATATATGATTTTGCTTTTGGGATTTGTCATCGCTAGAACTTTTCCTCTTATTTTGGAGAGCCTCTATACTGACCACTGCAAGTCAGGACTAGCAAAATCATATTTAGAGCTATATATACCAATTTTTGATTGTAAGATGGTGCAATTTCTATGTGCAGATGGTGTAATTTCTATGCTAAACCACTAGTATAACCACCTGAGTTTATTTGGCCCTGTGTAGTTCTTGAGAGTTCAAACAGAGATCTAAAGTGGTATATAAAGCTTAGCCCACCTTACAAAAAAAATTAGGCTACACAAGTGAGCTAAAGTGGTTTGGCATATATAATGGAAAATTCAGGTGTTAGGCAAAATAAAAAACCCAAGTGTTGATGAGTGCACAGCTAAAGGACAATAGAAGGCAATTAACACTGTTAGAGCAGCTAGAACATTCCCCTGCTAGTACATGAGAAGCATCAGCTGCTCACAATGAATTTTTTTTTTCATCATGTTTAATCTGTACTGGGTTCAGAAACACAATAAACTCTTTCTGACTTGCAGAAACAAATTCTGCCGAAGACTTGCAGTACAGCTTATACTAGGGGTAGTGATCTACGTGGGGTACTATCTGTTCTATTGCTTGGATATCTTGTGAACTCTTCATGGCATTTTCCCAGTTTTTTGTTTGCTATCGATACATACTGGGACCGCCTATTTGTCGATTGTCACGGATATTCCATATTAACTTTTTATATCTTCCAAGATATTGAAAGCTACAGGTTTGTCATGCTTCTCAAGTAAGGGTTCATACAAGATGCAATACAAAAATATAGATCTACCAAATTACATGGCCACATCTAGTTTCTTCAAGATTCCTCTGAATGTGGAGCACGCGGTTGATGAAACAGATAGGAGTATGCAAATATGCTAAAGTAATATAATGGAGAAGCCACTTCTGATAGCTTAGGATAGTACATAAGCATTCCATGAACAGAAGATGCAATGAAAATATCTTTTTAAAAACATATTAGATGCAATACTTTTTTTATATAGAACTTACTAAAACAGTAGTTAAAATGTTCACACTTTGAGAGCTAAAGACCATAAAAACATATTCTTCATGACTCATGAGCAATTGCAATTCAACATTTTAAGTAGATGCAAATAATTTTCGGAAAGCGCACATTCCAATGCAGCAGACAAGAAGCATCAAGGAAAAAAGAAAAAGTGTGTATCACCTTGTTGAGCGCCCGGAGGCACTTGGAGCAGCCGGCGAGCCCTGGCAGCGCGCAGTCCCGCTCCAATCTCCTCGCCATCCTGCCCTGCGGCGCCGCGCATGCAGGCCGCCGCAGCCTCACCCCGCAGTAGCAGAACGCCACGTCGCACGCCGCCGTCCCGTTGCCAGTGCTGGTGCTCGCGCCCCCATGCGGCCGCGGGAGCGCCGCCCCGGCCGCCCGGAGCGCACGGTCCGCCGCGCCCGCACACCTCCGCGTCGTCAGGCAGCACTGGCAAGTCCACCACGGCGGCGGCCTCCGCCGACGCGGCCACTGACGCTTCTTTGACACCGCGGCCCGAGAGCGCGGTGGGCGCGTACGCGGCGTACAGCCACGGGCCGCGGCCAGCGCCGGGCAACATCTTAGCCGCGGCGGGAGCGCCCCTTGTTGCTCCCGCCGGCATTAGCGTTGCAGGATGCTAGGACAGCGGGAAGGAGCGGAGGCGACGGAGTGAGCTGGCAGACGGAAGTGGCAGCGGCCGCGGCAGCCTCTGACTGCTCCGGGAAGGCCGGGATTGTGGAGGCGCCCCCGGCTGACTGGGGCTGCGTTGGCGAGGTAGTGCCCGCGGACGGGAAAAGCAGCGACGGCTCGAGCGACGCTGGGTCGGGCAATGCCGGCCACGCTGCGGCCAGTAGCAGGAGGCGAGTGCTGATGGTGAGCAGCACCAGCACGGCGGCGTAGCGGTGGATGGCCGGCATCGTTGTTGGTTCCTGACTTGCAGGCGTAGTAGAGAAGGTTCGGCTGCTCAGGTGACTGAGAATGGCGACAGAATCCAAGACTGAGATGAAACGTTCGTGTCGAATACGTTTGGGACCTTTTTGTGTGTTGGAGTCCCCCGCTTTGCCCGAGAAGCAGTTTGCTTACATGCCAAACAACATGTCTGACAGTCTTTGCTATTTTCCTGAGCCAGCTTGGAGCATCTCCAATATCTCTCCCATATAACTCCCTCAATAAAGCTGTATTGGGTAGCCCAATATTACTTTTTGTATTGGTTGGGGAGACGTGGCGTCCGCAATGATAATAGCCAGTGCTAGCTACGTAGTCGGTTGATGTGGATGTAAGAGACAATAACAAAGACTATTTTATATTATTGGACCCACATGCTCTCCTCACAAGTTCTCGGGGAACGTGAAATAGTCTAGCTATTTGCATGTAGCTAGTGAATACTTTTATCTTTTTTTTCTTGTCATGTCACATCTAGATAACCAAATAGCTCACCATCGGACGGACGGCTTACAGTAGATTACTAATAATCTCCCTCAATACATGGGACCCGCCTTCTCAATACATTTTTTTTTTTCTTTCTTTGCCTTCTCGATTCGTCTTCCTGCATCGCGAGCCTCATCCCCACACTATTCGACACCAACTCCGCTCTACCGGCATCCGAGACCTCTTCCCATGCCATCCGAGATGTGCATCGCCTCCTCCGGCATGTTGTTGTTGCCGCCATGGCGGTGGGCAAGCTGGTCATGGGCAGACGGGAGTGGGAGGAGCAGCCACATGCGAGACAATGGCGACCATGGAGGACGATACATTGTGTTGATGCTGTCGCCATGGCAATGGAGAAGCTGTCCATGACAGACAGGAGCGGAAGGAGAAGCCACGGGCGACACAATGGCGAACATGGAGCGAATTAACGGTGAGGACACACATGGTTGGTGGCCACTGCATCAGCCCAGCCACAACATGGTAGTAGCTAACTAGGCCTCAATTTCGTGGTGTCTCACATACTCCCCTATTTAGAGAATTCCATGTCATATAGCGGGACAAATGTCTAGGACCGACTCTCCTGGCCATGTATGCATTCTCGACTCCTCGACCCAAGTGCCATGCATAAAGCAGGGCCATGAGCTACCGTTCGAGCTCCCGTGTCATACGTTTGTAAAATCGCGAGGGTTGGCTCTGAATACAATTTGTAATGCACTGTCACCGGGATGACGGGTAAGGCACGACCCACTCTACAAGTTGAATGGACCACACATGCTAATTAACTTTCTTGCTCTTCCATCCTTGCTTCGCGCAAAAGGATCGATCTAGAGCTTTTTTCTAGGCTCAGGCTTATAAGTTGGTTTAGCTCCTCTTGAACTTTCGATGTGGTACTAACGTTGGCCACCACATCATCCCAGACAGAACCTGTTAGTAGCTACGGTACTAGGCCTCAACTTTGTGGGGTCTCACATCAGGCCACAGTCGACGGTTGTGGCTGCTATCCATTGTGTTCGTCCGTTGGGCCCTTGCCTGTGCCTACCAGTGTCCAGAACTCTTGTCTCGAGCGTAGCCTATGCCTGCCGGTGGCGCACCCGTTCCTTACTCCATCTCTCGAGCGCCATGGAAACGAACAACTCGAGCTCAGAATGACTATTTGACACATAAATGGTTATGTCATCTAAAATATTGTATTAGTGACAAATACATGATATCTTTTTAACATATATTTATCACTAATGCTTTCTTTTCACATGTCTAGCTTCATCATACATATGAATATTAGAATTAATCTTGTAATTGTTTTGTCTTCAATAGCATATTTATCAACTTACAACATTTCTTGCACAAAGATATTAAAGGCGGGTACATGGGTTTTGCATGCCACAAATACATTGAGTAGGACATCTAAACATTTCACCCTTAAATATGGGCTTTAGCTTGTCCACAACCTTAATAATCAATACAAAGAGGAGCCTATATGCTATAATCATTCCACATAGCACTGCAAAGTCTACCCATTTTGAGTGGCCCATTTCTACTTCAAATAAGGTACGGATTACTTGCTCACCAGCTATTGTTTTATCTCTTGCACCTGGGTTGTTTTGGAGAACCAAACCCAAGAACTCATTCTTGTAAAACCCCTGGAGCGCATACTTGTGGAAAGAGATGTAGTACATTGGGTACTTCCAAACTATCTTTGGCAGTTTACTAGGTATTTGGTAAAATCCACAATTAAGCAACATGATACCTTGTATTCCAGAACCAACAATGATACCCATTATAGAAAATCTGGCACGATAGCAGCTACAATCATCATAAGGGCTTCAACCAGCATCGTGCATGAACAAAGGACAAGCGTAAAAAATATGAAATGGTCTACTCCCGCTCTTTAGACGACATAGATAGTAAGCAATCGCACCAGGTAGTACAGCAATAAGGACAAGATATGGTGTGGATGATAGCCAATTGGAGATCACAAATTCTGATACACCATAATGTCCGTTTAGCCTCTCTCTCCTGAATATCTAGGCACCATGCACAAAGAAAGTTACGAGTCAGAGGAGCACAATTTAGTCTTATTGTGTACGTCTAAAAATTCATAAATTCTTCACCGAATGTAGTGAGGCATAAGAAATCTATAAAACAGGCTACATGCGAACTATAATTATTCTATTTTAAATTGTATACCATCTCATAGTGATACAAACTATTTTTGCCATTGCATTGTTTTGTTACACATATACATGTTTGACGTTTCATTATTAAAAGGTTAAAAAGTCCAGATAGAAAATGAAACAAGGATGACATTTTAGTGAACTATGCTCCCTCGTTCTAAACTATAAGACAACTTTTTTAAATTTGTAGTTTTCGCTACGCTCATAGATATATGTTATGTCTAGACACATAGGAAAAAAAATACGAATATAAAATGTAGGAGGAACTAGTTAATAAGGTTATATTTTACTAGATCTCGTAGTAACACATCTTGGTCTCGCTGTCATAAGTATCGATCTTTGTCAGATTAAGTTTTTCCGGAAGCAGTACCATATGTATATAATAAAAGGGTGATACCTTCATTTCCTCTACAAACGATGGGAATCCTCCAACTGCCATCAAGGTCAAAAGGCCAGCGATGAAAAATAGCATCGATGATCTAGACTGAAACAATAGGATCAATAACGTTAACTACTTTTAATTTTCATCTAGCCTACTACTTCATGTCGATCATAGACTGCTAACACAAGATCTAATCAACTTACACGAATAGAATCATATCCATAGCCAAAATTGTAATATATGGTTCCAAGGCATAAACCTATGGAAATATATACGCCAAGTCTCAACCAGTAGTATCCGGCATCTCTGTACATGTTTACAAAGGATCTTTTGGTGAGTACAAACACCTTGGACAGGAAACTGGCTTGGTTTCTTCTGATTATCAATCCACCCTAGTTTATCAAGCCAAAAAATATCTTATGTCATCTCCATGCAACAGCTTACACAATAGTCAGAAGATGTGAGAAAATATACTAACCATTTCATTTATGTCGTGCATTTCCTTTTTGGCATTTTCTGATATGTTGGAGGATTTATAGGCATTCGTTAAAATAGTTATTGCTTCGTCTGCTGCAGATGGCTTGATATTGTTGTTTCTTCATTTTCCTGCAAGTTATTACTATCTTAAAATATGCTTCCATGAAATGAATTGATCTCTGTGTAATCTGCCCGACATATATAGCTACAGTAAGAACCTACAATGACAAGTATTTGAATCTAGTCTAAATGTCATTCCCTGTTTGCTTTCATTAAATATTATAGAATAAGGGCTTGGTCAGATATATCTTACATACCAATTCGAAATCTCTGTTGATTGTCCTCAAGAAATGATCTGAAGGATTTCTCATTGGTGGGCAAGGGTAGCCATTTGCTGCGAAGAACTGCAAATATAATGTATATTTGTAAATGAAAATTGTTAGCAAACTAAGGGAATAAATATTGGTCTCATGCACTGTCGGAATGTAAAGAAAGATGACAACAATTACCTGAGTGGCATCGGTGGCCGGGCCAAAGTAGATCGTGGTGTCCGGAGGCGAGCAAGCAGAGGCCATTGAAGAGCTCGAACACCTCAGCACATGGCTGGTGCACGACGGCGACGATGGTCATGCCCTCCCTGACGGGCAGGCTGGAGATGCGGTTCATTACGTGGAACGAGGCGCGCTGTCGAGCCCGGGCCGTGGGCTCGTCCAGGAAAACCAGCCGTGGCCGCGTAAGGATCTCCAGGCAGATGCTCAGCCGCTCCGCCGCCCACCGCTGATGCCCTTGGTTTCACGCCCGCCGATGCGTGTGTCTAGCGCTGGTGAGCCCCATCTCCTGGATAGTCTCGTCGGCGAGGGCGAGCTTCTTGGCAAGCGACATGGTGCCCGGCAGTTGGATTTGAGCCGAGTAGTAGATAGCCTCTCGCACTGTGAGTGTGGCCATCAGCACGTTCTCTTGTGTCACATATGCCTGAATTGATCATTTATTAGATATTGCTTTGTACCTATTTTGGGTCCACCTAACTAAAATTTGTACAGCTAACTAAAATTTAAAAGCTAACTTTTAGATAGCTAAAAGTTCTCCTAAAGCATCCTAAAAGTTGGAGATCTAAATAATTAATAAAGTAACATTGTCTGGAAATTCTTCAAAATTTGTGGTGATATTTTTAGTATTTCCATTTCAAACCAAGATCAAGATCTTACTGAGGTTCCGAAGGCAAGCTTCTGTCTCCGGCCATTGATGAGAATATCTCCTTTACTCCTCAGGTTCATGTCAAGTCTCCCTGTGTTTATATATATTGATCAATACACCTTGGATTGTTTAATCATATAGTTCTACCAATAATATGTTTTTGAAAAGCTTGGCAATAACTTTTTCAGAAGTTTTTCCTGGGAATTTTTTTGAAACTCTTACGTTGTCGTCTACCAATCTGCATTAATTAATTAATAGTATCAGAATTATCTCCCAACTTGACGTTCGACAGGAATTCGGTTGCAACTATTTGCCCACGTTTTACGTAATACATATATATACAGTCCTGTTTGGCGGGGCTCATGCTCCATATATTCTTGCAGCTCCTTGTAAAAAGCCCTGCCAATAATCTTGCAAGGAACCATGAGGACAGCCCCAACTCTTTTTTAGAGGAGCCGAAGCACAAAAACAAAATGACTGCTCTTGGTTTATCCTCGTAAACTTCATATTTTCAAACATTTTTCGAACGACTTCGGTTGAACCAGAGAAGCTGTACATGAGGAGCTAGAGTGAGAGTCATTTCATGAGGAGGCCGAGCCCTACCAAATGCGGCCATACTCATCCAATTATAGGCCCATGGTGGACATAATTCACAATCAACATTAAATAGCTAGTTGTATTCTTCATTTTGAATAGTTCAAAATTTAAAACTCTATGATAACATGTTTTTATGTTAATGAAAACAATTTATAATTCCTAATGTACGACAAAACCTGTCCCTTTGGCTAATACTCAGTCCATTTCAAATTACAAAATGTTTTGCCATCTTTAGATATGTAGTTTGTGTATACACTCAGATATACACTATGTTTGGATATAATAGTGAAACCAATGTGTTTAGAAAACTAATATAAAAATGCCTCGTAGGCATTGAAAGCAATATTTAATTGAAGTAAATAAAATTCATTTTAACCAAACAAAAAGAGATAAATGGAGTAAAATCACAATTTCGACGATCCAATATATGGCAGGTTTGTTAATTAAAAAGCAACCGTTACCCGTTAGGGTGAGTTTGTTGATCGACTGGAATAAGAGAGACGGTTCATTCTATGAGCATAGTTTTGCAGATTATGTCGCTCTGGAAATACAATTCGTCAAGAGAAACACCAGACGATTGATGGTAGATGAAAGTTTCGTCCATGGATTATCTGTGCAGTTTCTTATTGACCTCACCAAAACAATTTTTTAAATCAAAAGAAACAATCATTTCTCACAATTCTATTTTAGGGTGATCTGATCTGAGAAGCCAAAGATACGCATGGGAATTAGCAGTTTGAGTGAGTCAAATTACCGGCCAAGGTGTCGAGCAGCGTGGTCTTGCCACATCCGGAGGGTCCCATGATCGCCAGCACTCGCCCGGGCGCGCTGCCGCTGACGCCGTGCAGAATGGTGGCGGCCTGCCCCTGCCGTCGACCGTCACCCAAATGTCTTCCCACGTTATGAACACGCCACGGTCGCGATGGACGATGCCCTCCTCCACCATGCGGCCGTCAAGGTGATCCTCTATGCCATCAAACCCAGAACGGGCCACCCACCGCGCCTGCTCCCACCTCGACGGCCGGTGGCGGTGGCGGTGGCGGCGACGGCGGCTGTGCCTCCCCTGTCAAGGCAGCACGCCCACGACCGCGTAAGGCTGCAAGTACGGCGCGGAACGGGGACATCATGCCGTTGCCGCCGCCGGCAGCAGTTGATGAAGAAACAAACAACGGTCGCGACGGGCTCGGCGTCGGCGCCCAGCGTGGCAGCGGCGACGAGGTCGCCATGCTGATACTGAAGTGTTCTCTAGGAGTAATATATAGGCCCTGTTTGGCCGGGCTCTGGCTCAGGCTCCTAATTCATTTTGCAAGGAGAGAGAAAAAACGGCTCCCTGCAACAGCACCTTGTTGAGGAGGCTCATAAACAGCTACTTCCCCAGCTCCTTTGGGGGTTTGCTCTTTTGCTCAGCTCAACCATGCCTAGTAATATATAATGCATTTTGGTTTTAAATGGTAGCACATCGATGATTTGAAGAATGGCACAAGAGGAGAAGACTATTTAAGACACGTAGCTTTCGTATGGTTGCCACGCTAGAAATTGTATATTTATTTGCACAACGACACCTTTTTTCTTGAGCCCTAATCATTGCACTCAATGATTCACTACTAAAAAATCTTAACCATGCCGAGCAAAATTGATTAACCGAGACGGTTTTAGCAACCATCTCCGATCAAAGGACACGGTAAATGACCTATTTTTCAAGGCAGTTTGCATGCCCGCCATGGTTAATCGAATAAAAAATCATGGGAGGCACGGGCGAGCGCATTCATGCGTGGAGGCGGCGGCGCCGCCACCACACGCCGCCAACATCCTTCACCGAATGGCCACCCCTGGTGCTAGATCCGCCTCACCGCCACCAGATCCATCCACCCCGACGCCGGATCTAGCCTAGCTCATGCCGGTATTCGCCGCCGT
>JADLZK010013008.1:0-42607 GCA_015847255.1 Hyparrhenia diplandra
ACAAATGCCAACACTTACTAATCAGAATAAAAGGATTAGAAACTTGATTTGGGTTGGCGCCACAGCTATAATTTGGGCCATTTGAAAATTGTCTAAACGATATTATCTTTAACAAAATGGAAGTTTTCTCATTGTCGAAGGTTATTTTCAGATGAGCCTATTGGCTGGTATCGAGCCCAGCTTGTAAAATAAGTGATGAACAAGACAAGAACACACTCTCGCTAATTAGCATAAAACTAGAAATGATTACTTTGGAGTTTCCCTATAGAGGGTGGAAGCACATTTACCATTTGCTTTAGTTCTCTTTATCCTGCTTTAGAGACTTGTTTTGCTCTAACTTTTTAGCCACTACATGTAATAATTGGTCGTGGTACATCCTCTGATGTAGAGGCCGGATGTTTTTCTCATCCATTATCTAAAAAAAGCTTCATCGCCGAACAGATTTGAAAATTTCGGTCACACACGAAAATTAGCCAGCCCTAATATTAATATATTATACGCTTCAATTCTCAGTAATAGGTACTGTGAGGACTACACAATCCACGTGAGGCAACAGATCACAAAAATTGCACTCCCTCTCGTTTCCAAAGTGTAAGTCGCTTTGACTTTTTGTTTTCGTCCATTTTGCTATATATCCTGTGCATATTATTGTATCTAGATACATAGCTAAATGGATGGATGTACCAAAAAGTCAAAGCGACTTACAAACTAAAACGGAAGTAGTTCAAAGAATAGAGGAATATAAACAAACTATAGTTTAGCAATAGTTCGTTTTAGTGGGAAAATTTTTGTAAGACAAGATAGTAGTACTCGACGTAGCGCTTAGTGTTCTCAAGCTTGTGTATTCATCTATGAATAAAATAAGCGTTGAATTATCACCTTTCCTCACTTCCCCGGCGATCAAAAATTCAGGCGACACCGGATGATGCATTGATGCCTGCGGGGAGGATGGAAATCATCAAGTAGCTTTCACCGAACAGAGGTCCCAAACCCGGGTAAAGGAGGAGGGTTGCGTTAAGTTTGGCGAACCAGTGTAAAAAATAGCCACTCTAATGGACAGAGGCACGGATCACAAAAATGGCACTCCCTCCGTTTCCAAATTGTCGCTTTGACTTTTTTGGTTCGTCCATTTTGCTATGTATCTAGGCATATTATTGTATCTAGATACATAGCTAAATGGATGTACCAAAAAAGTCAAAGCGACTTACAAACCGAACCGGAGGAAGTAGTTCAGAATAGAAGAATGGAAACAAACGTAGTTTAGCAACAGTTGTTTAGTGGGAAAATTTTTGTAAGACAAGATAGTAGTAGTACTTTCGACAGAGCAAGTCGGTGTTGTTGAGCTTGTGTATTCATCTATGAAGAAGATAAGCAAAGAGAATTATCGCCTTTCCTCACTAGGAAAAAACTGGAAAGGAAGCTTTAAATGTGTTGGTTGTAATATGAATGAGACCATCCAACACCTTTTCCAAGATTGTCCGTATTCGAAAATGGCATGGAGGATCATCTTTTATGCTACTGGACTAAACTAGCCTAGATCTACATAAGCCATATGTTTGGTACATGGCTTACTAATCGTAATAAAAGGATTAGAAACTTGATTTGGGTTGGCGCCACAGGTTATAAGCTAGGCCATTTGGCGTCGTAAAACGATATTATCTTTAACAAAATGGAAGTTTTCTCGTTGTCGAAGGTTATTTTCGTGATGAGCCTATTGGCTGCGGTACCGAGCCCGCTTGCAAAATGATGATGAACAAGACAAGAACACATTCTCGCTAATTAGCATAAAACTAGAAATGATTACTTTGGAGTTTCCCTATAGAGGGTGGAAGCACATTTATCATTTGCTTTAGTTCTCTTTATCCATTTTAGAGACTTGTTTTCTTCTACCTTTTAGCCACTACATGTAATAATTGGTCGCGGTACATCCTCGGATGTAGAGGCCGGATGTTTTTTTCTCATCCATTATCTAAAAAAGCTTTGTCGCCCTTTCGAACAGATTTGAAAATTTCAGTCACGGAAATTAGCTGTGCCCTAATTTTAATATATTATGAGTTCAATTCTCAGAATAGGTGTTGTGAGGACTACACAATCCATAGAGGCAATGAGATCACAAAAATTGCACTCCCTCTGTTTCCAAATTGTAAAGTCGCTTTGACTTTTTGGTTCGTCCATTTTGCTATATATCAGGCATATTATTGTATCTAGATACATAGCTAAATGGATGTACCAAAAAGTCAAAGCGACTTACAAACTAAACGGAAGAAGTAGTTCAGAATAGAGGAATATAAACAAATTGTAGTTTAGCAAAGTTCGTTTTAGTGGAAAAATTTTTGTAAGACAAGATAGTAGTACTGACAGAGTAGTTAGTGTTCTCAAGCTTGTGTATTCATCGATGAAGAAAATAAGCGGCAGAAAATAACCTTTCCTCACTTCCCCGGCGACCAAAAAATTCAGGCGAGACCGGATGATGCGTTGATGCCCGGCTTGTAGGATGGAAATCACTGGAAGTAGCTTCGTCACATGAACAGAGGTCCCAAATCCGGGTAAAGGAGGAGGGTTGCGTTAAGTTTGGCGAACCAAAGAAAAAAAATAGCCACTCTAATGGACAGAGGCAATGTATCACAAAAATTGCACTCCCTCCGTTCCAAATTGTAAGGCCGCTTTGACTTTTTGGTTCGTCCATTTTGCTATGTATCCAGGCATATTATTGTATCTAGATACATAGCTAAATGGATGTACCAAAAAGTCAAAGCGACTTACAAATCAAGCGGAGGAAGTAGTTCAGAATAGAAGAATATAAACAAATCGTAGTTTAGCAAGCGATTCGTTTAGCAGAAAATTTTTGTAAGACAAAATAGTAGTAGTACTCGTACGTGCAGCGCTTAGTGTTCTAGAGCTTGTGTATTCATCTATCAAGAAAATAAGCGTTGTAATTATCACTTTCCTCACTCCGTGGCGATCGAAAAATTCAGCGACATCGGATAGCGCTGATGCCCGGGCTGTTGGATGGAAATCACAAGTATCCATGTGAGGCTAATATTATACGGTTCAATTCTCGCAATAGGCGGCCTATTAGGACTACAAGAACCACAGAGTCACGTAACACAAAATAAATTATATGTAGTTCAGAATAGAATAGTATAGACAAACTGCAGGTTTAGTAACATTTCATTTAATAGGAGCAATCATTGTTCTTGAGCATGTATATTCATCTATAAAAAAAAAAAGAAGTAGTAGTTGCGTCTCCTAAAACAAAAACACAAAGGTAACAACATTAATGTTGTAGCCAGTGTCAAGTTCAAGATGTACAACTCAATACATCCATCTCGTGATACGCTTATATAGTTCAATTCTGTAATAGGCGCCTATGAGGAGTAGACGAGAGCCCTGTTTCACTTGTTCTTGCAATCTTGCTTCTTCTTGTTTCAAATTTTATTCTCTCACAGGATACTATTAAACAAGTTTAAAAGGCTCTCGGGGGTACGATCACCAAAAAAAGGTAGTTCAGAATAGTGGAGTATAAAGAAACTATAGTTTTGTGGCGGTTCATTTAATATGCACATTTTTGTATGACAAGATACCGTAGTACTCTACAGGTGGCCAGTCGTGTTTACTTGAGCACGCATATTCATCTATAAAGAAAATAAAAGAAGTGGATAACAACAACATTGTAGTTATATATAGTAGCAAAAATGCCCGTAGCAAAGTGAGGTGTCAAGTTCAAGATGTACAACTCAATATATCCATATTATGATGATAAAATTATAGTTCAATTTCAGACGTAATAGACGGTATGTGAGGACTAGTCGACTGCTCGCTTGTGCTTGCTTCATCTTGTTTCACCTTATTCTCTCTCACATACGTAATACTATATATTAAACACAAGTTTAACAGGCTTCGAGAGGCATAGATCACGGAAAACAAAAAAAGGTAGTTCAGAATAGTGGAATCTAACAAAACTATAGTTCAAGAATGAGAGGGGGCACGCGCACAAGATTGATGGGCTAGATATCAAACCCTAGAATGGCCGGCCGGGCCCGGTGGAGGAAGAAGCCGCCGGAGAAGGAGGTCGCCGGGCGAAGCGGGCGCCGGGCTTGAATGGCGCTGATGCGCCGGCGGTGGGGGCGGGCCGATGAGGCGGCCGGAAACCCTAGAGTCTCCCCGTGAGGAGTGTGGCTAGGAACCAAACACCCCGACAAAATGAATCGCCCGCCGCGTGACGAGGCGGGTAAAATTTTTGAGTTTTGTAAAGGCTCGGCCAGAAAAATCGTGAGCTTAAAAAATTGGGCGGGCACAACGATAATAAGTCGCTCTACTGATTGAATGGTATTTCTATGAAAGAGAAGCCACTTCAAACCGCAGCCTGGTGCGTGGGGGGGCCCCCATTCGGGGTCATAGTGCACTCGTGGAGGGGCCGCCCCGTCAGATCTACTACCCGCATTTGCTCTCCCTCCCAGATATGCTTCTCGCCTCGTGATTCATTCCATCTCTCGCTCTCTTCCATCCCTTCTCCCACCTGAGCTCGAGACGCGATGTCTCGGCCTCCTTTGGCGGAGTGATCCGGAGGTGGACGGGCGCGAGGAATAGGCTTCAATGGGATCCGGTTGGTGAGCTCGGGCGGGTTCCCGCCATCGCTTGTCCGGATCGCGGTCTTGCTCGGGTGGTGGAGGCGCTGACCAAGAAGGATGGTGATAACCGCGCCCGACTCTACTTCAAGTGTGCTAGGAAATGGGGTGAGTATTTCGCTCGTAGTGTTGACGTGTTGTCCCGGGCCTCTCGCCCCTAGTTTTGCACTAATTTGTGTGCCTGTTTTTAGTACCTAATAGCAAAGCAGTGTCATTACTACCGATTTGAAAAGGAATACTTCGAGGTCTTGAAGGATCTTGGCATCATAGTTGTTCGCCCTTCGAATTGGAAAGAGGAGTCGGTGCCGGATGAAGAAGAAGCTTCGCTGGCGGTCCAAGTTGTGACACCGTGAAGAAAAAAACTAGGAGCACATGTTGAGGACTTGATGAGGAAGACGAACATGTTTATTATTCTCGTCTCTTGTCCGTGTTGTCATTGGATGTGTTCTCGATGTAGTATGTCAGAAACATGTGATGCCCGATGCAATGTTATTATTGTGGTAATTTGCGAATATCATAACGCCACGATTGCAATGCTTGGTGTCAAGATTTTGCACCGTGTGAAAAGTCAACCGAGTGGAGTGGATCCACCCGTGCTTAATAGGGATGTTATCCGTTGACCCCGTTGTGTAAAGGCGTGAGTGATACTCCCTCCGGCCCAACAAAAAAACATAACTTTTTGACCTTTTCAAAATCTAATTTGGCCATTCGCCTTATTCAACATATTTGTGCAAATTCCAAAATAAATTAGCTATTATTATAATATCTTTAATGATCTAATAAGTCATAACAAAATTGATAATATTTATATACATTATTCAAATAAAATGAATGGTCAAATTAGATTTTGAAAGGTCAAAGAATTGCATTTTTTTTGGTTGACGGACGACGGAGTACTCCACGCTTGCCGACCGCGGGTTCGAAACTACGCACACGCCGACACTAAAAGCGCGTGAGTAATAAAGTGATCGCCTCGGCCTGAGTCTACTCTACGACGTCGCCCGCCACCTCTCTACATCAAGGCGAATTGGCGCCGAACTCACTTCCGCGCCGGCTACATCTATCTCGTCGTCGCTGCCGCCGCCGCCGCTATAAGCTTAGCTTCACGCCGCCACCTTCCACGCAGCACCACCGCCGCCGGCGCCGCGCCGCCCTCGCCGCCACACTGCATGCGGGGGCTTCCGCCGAGATGCTTGCATTGGTTGCAATCCGCCGCCGCCAAGGGAGGCGAGGATCCTATGGACGACCACCATTCTACGCCGCACCCGAAGCGAGATGGCAGAGGTGTGCGGCGACGCCATGGTGGGACGGAGCATCCCACCGAGCGGTTTTCCAACATAACGTGGAATGGCGTACCGTCACCAATCTCGCCATCGTCGGCAACCCGGAGCGCGCTTCGTGGCAGGCCTGTTCCGCTCGTTCGCCGATGGTCGCAGCACCGCCGCGCCTCGCTCGACATGCCGCGCTTTATGCCGCCGATGCGGGCATGAACTCGCCGCACGCACACGCCCTTGCTCTCTGGGATGAACACCGCACCGCCGACGACGACACCGAACGAAAGGTGCTTGCGGGGATCGGCGACGCTGTGACGGCAGCGACGGCGTACCGCAGAATTATGCACGCCGCGCACGTGCAATAGCGGTGTTGAGCGATGAGTCGATGGTGGCGCCGATCCGGCGGGTTTTAGTTTCTCCGTCGCCTCTCCTCGCTCGCCCAACCGCTGGTGCTCGCAACACGGGCATCTTCGATGCGCGATGCGGCGGGGCTGTGGGCGACATTGCCGGATGGTCGGGAGTCGGAGCGTGGAAGTCAACCGTGGGGGAGTGTCTTTGCAGCGAGTAGTGTAGATCAGCGACGAGTCTACTTTGTTCTTCGTTGATGGCTTGTGGGAATGAGTGTACTTCGCTCTTCCAATGCGGGGAGTTGCTCACAGCTGCGTGTGACGCCTAGCTAGATATAACAACTTTGGTAGCTTTTGGAAGTGTGCACGCCGTAGGTGATGCATATATGGTGTGCATAGTGTGTTCGATCCTTACCTAGCACTAGCAAAGTGATGTTCAAGAAACGTAGATCTGGATGGAACGAAGACCGAGATGTTTTAATTAGTTGTAATATAATCCGTGTGTTATAATGCTCACTTCTCTATTTCGGTGTCTACCATTAATTCTCGCCACGCGCGGCCACGCAGGCATGGCCGCCGCGAGCACCCCTGCTGGCATGGCTATATAGTTAGCCGGGCTAAAAACTCTCCCTTCTTTCTTATCTTGGCACCTCGAGGCTCGTCGGCTTGAAGGCGAGCTATTCCCCGTGCCGCTGAGGTCACCTTTGAACGCCGCCGTGTCCGGCCGGCTCACACGCCGGCCGGCCGCTGCTCGAGCTAGCTGCTCACCACGACGGCAACAACCCCTCTCGCGCCCGCCCCCCCCTCGACCGAAGTTTTGAAAACCGCTTACGCCGCATTCCCGATGCCTCCATCCCGCCCATGTAACCTCGGCCTGTCCTCGGCCGCCGGAGAGTGTCGCCCCGCTCAGCGGCGTGCCCCGCCCGCCAACGCCGGGCGTGAAGCTCGCGGGTAGGTGGAGCCCATTCAAACCCGCTCATCCGATAGCATAGATAGGAACGCTTAGGTTCTGGGGATCACGGTGTTCGCCCTCCCATCGCTAGAGACATCATCTCCGTGTGCCGCGCAAATGATAGAAAAAGATTGACACGCATCATATTAAACCGATACAAGGAAACAAGATAACCCAAATTAACGAAAGATAAAGAGATTTCCATGCAAATGATTAACCAACAACCGATTCCTTAGCAAATTAACCACAAAGTCATTGTATCTACACATCCACACAAATCGCATAAATGTGATAAATTAACATAAAAAAAGAGAGAACCTAGGCCGCCTTCTTGGCCTTCTTGGTCCGCCGCTTTGGCCGGCCCGGCGGCGGCCGCCTTTCCCGGCCTCCTCCTCCGCTTTGGCGGTATCCCCTGGGCGAGGGTAAGGGGCCAGAGTCGATCCGAGGGGGCGAGGGAGTTGACCCTCTCCCGAGGGGCTAATTCACCCTTGGCAGGCCAACATCGCCGCCAAGCCGCTCAGCTTGGTGAGGGCGGCGCTGGAGGCGCTCCACAAATAACTTCATCTCCTCCCCGTGGCGCTATGTCGACGATCGTGGGCGGCGAGTCCGCTTTCCCGTGAGAGGGGCACGTAAAGAGAAGTTAGTGTTGATAACGGGAGGGAGGCGGGGGCGGGTATAAATGTGGCGTTTCCAAAACACGGTTGCTCGGAAGAACATAACCGCGACCGCCGCCCAATGGCCGTCTTCCTCGGCACTCAACGGCGATCAGATTTTCCAAAGCACAACCGACGCTTAATTGTTTGTTTGTTTTTGACAAATTTTACATTGAACAAGTTAAGATTCAAATCAAATTTTACATTCAGGGACGAGGGAGCAACACACAAGAATAATATATATTTTATTAAAAAAGGAGGAAGGCCGCCGACCTAGTCCTCGTCCTCCTCCTCCTCCTCCTCCTCCTCGCCGGGCGTCGTCCTTCTTGGCCAAGGCCTTGAGGAGGATCCCCGCCAACTCTTCCACCTTGGGGGGGTAGTGGTTGACCTTTTCATCCTAGAGGCCGATCCACCCTTTGAAGAAGACCATGGCCGCCCCGCCGCCTCCTTCTTCAGCTTCATGAAGGCAGTCCAGACAATCGAGGGTGAAATCCCTCTCGATTACCTCTCGATAGCGGCGCCGCTTAGGAGAGGGCGGGACGTAGGAGGAGTCGGTCGTTGTCGGAGTCGGACCTGGTTCGCCGCCGGGCGCTTCCACCACCGGATCCTGCCCTTGCCCTCCGCCGCCTCCATCTCCTCCCCCGGTGCGCTTTGTTGGATCCCCGAGCTTGAGGCAGCCATGGCGCTAATGATTGCAAAGAGAATGTGGCCGGCTTAGAGAACTCGGAAAGGATGAACGCCATGATCGAGTGTGTGCTTAAATAGTGAGTTAGCCCATTTGCTCCACTTCCCCACGATCAACGCGGGCGCCAACGCAACCGCTTGGAATTCTACCATCGAACGCGGTAGTTTTTTTTTTTTTTTTGAGAATCGAACGCGGTAGTTTTAAATAGCGGGCTAAGGATGTTTAGCGGTTTACCTCTAAAAACAGCTATAGCGGAGCTAATAATAGCGGGCTATAGCGAGCGGCTAAATTGTACTTACATGAATGTAAATAGCGGCACCGCCTCAAAAGGCTATAGCGGGCTATTTAAAACAGGTAGTGTATAGGGCTTAAGAACTCTAATTTTCCTTTTTAATCTCCGGTCGAACTTGTAACTAGTCTTTTTTCCCTCATAGTAACTCCAAAATTGATGGTTTTTCTTTCTATTTTTTTAAAATCATGCTCTATCGAGCGATTGTATTATTATTACTTCTATTACTATTTGTCATGTTTCATCGATAACATTTGAAATTTGAATTTCAAAATTACAACTTCAAACAACATTTTTGAGCATCTAATGATTTCAGTGAGAAGAAGTCATCAACATATAAAAGTTGTACAACTTCTTATGATGTACACCTTTTACACTAGTCATTTCTTCACCCGACGACATCACGGTAACATTGTTCACAAGATTTACACATCCACATAGAGTTTATATGAAACTACGAGAGACATCTCTAAGATTTGTGAACAATGTCTAACACTATGTTGGATGGGGAAACAACCAAATTAAAATAAGAATTAGTGAACAGAGTCTTTGGAAAAAAAAAAGGTACGTGCACTCGTGCCGGGAACAAGGAGTCCGTAGTAGTGGGCGCCCGTCCTTCGTTCTCATCGCCCGGTCGGTGCCTCTCTACTGGCCGGTGCTGATTTGTTGTGTGAGAAAATTATCGCTGGCCGGGCGGGCTAGCTTTTGTGAGAGAAATGCACTCTTGGTCGGTGGCTGAACCACCAACCGAACGATCAAGGGTGTCACCGCAGATGACACCGCGCTGCCCGCAAAGAAAGATGGACGGAACGACGGTGGCGCACGTGGGCCCCATTCTACAGCCGAGGTGTGTAGGATACGCAAAGGATTCACATGCAAGGGCGTGTATAGACGCGCTTTGTGTAGATGAGTCAGAGGGAAAAGGCACCGCCCCAATTTTTTCTCGCAACGCGCCATGTCGCCATCGCTACGAGTGCACCGCCGGCCCGATCATTAAGGGCGTGTTTGGTTGCTCGGTGGCATCCCACCGCTCGCATGGCTCAGCCCTCGCCAGTTAATTTGGCCATGCCAAATGCATGCAACAGCCCCTCTCGTTTGGTTGCCTACATGAACCCAACCGTGCTAGCTAGAGTCGTTGTTTAATCGGTACCTTGCATTTGCGTGAGATTCAAATTTGTGCATGCATGGTTGTTGTTTGGTTGCTTTGATACATGCTAGTTGCATCACATTCAAATTGTCACAAGCTACAAGCCGATCACAATAAAAGTAACTAGTCTTTTACCATAGCTTCCAAACTAAAAACCCTATGACTACAACAATAATTAGGACTACTACGAGCACTAGTAAACAAGGCTAATCGATCTCCAACAAGGTTGGTTTACATGTGGATTAACAAGTGGTAGTAGAAGGGGTGGATCCACCTGCTGTCCAAGACCAGCTGCAAAAGCTTGCTCGGCCTCCACTTTTGTGTTATATTTCCTGTAGCAATTTCCCTGGAACCTATGTACTTGCTCGTGTGCTTCTTTCCAGGTTGAGTACACCCTAGGTTCCCTGCCATGATGAACCACATACCATGCCATTGCTGCAAAAGAAACAAATTGTAGGAAACATAACACAGCATGGCTTATGTGTGCTCAGAGTTCATGTAGAAACATCATTGGCTAGGTCATGTGCTCAGATTATAGGAACAATGATCACAGCCCTAAGGCATGTGCTTAAAGTATAGGAAAAACATCACAAGCATATAGGGCATGTGCTCAGATTTTATGAAAAAACATCACAGGCAATAAGGCATATGTAATCCCAGGCTAGGGTTTCAAGAACAAGGAGAGAGAAAAAAATCACCCGAGAGAGGAGAGGGCTTAGATCCACTGCTACAACACAAGAGAGAGAGAGGCCTCAGATCCACGATTCACAAAGCAAGAACAAATCGAGAGGGGAGAGAAAAACCGACCGGTGGCGAAGAACTTCGAGCGGCGGGAAAGAGCAGGAGGAGGGAGCGAGGGGGATATATAGGCAGAGATTGGCGCGAAGGGAGGAGGAAACCCTAGAGAGTTGTCATCTCCAGCGGCCGAATCGCCGAGGGGCTACAAGACGAGGGAGCACGTGAGCGAGCCCCGGCCGGGAGGAACGCCGATTCGGCCGTTCCTCGAGCCCGGCCATGGAGCACTTTTTTGCACGAAAGGGGAGCCCGCTCGGGACGAGCAGGTAACCAAACACCGACACCGTGATGACGGGAGCCCGGCCGGGGCATATCCGGGGCACCAAACACGCTTTAAAAATCCCACGCCTCTCGCACTTCGCAGTCTACACCGGGTTTAACTCACCCGCGATATCGCCGCTCGCCGCCCCTAACCGAATGGATCGTTGAGCGCGGATCGCATATGGAGACATGCTTGCAAGAGGCCTTCGGACTCAAGAACTCTTATTTTTTTTTTTAACTGTGGCCAAAACTTGTAACTAGTCTTTCTCCCTCATAGTAACTCCAAATGTGATAGTTTTTCTTTCTATTTTTTTAAAGAATAATGTCTGTATATATCAAGATATTGTATTCTTACTCGCTATTACTTTTTGTCATGTTTTATTGAGAACATTTGAAATTTGAATTTCAAAATTACAACTTCGCACAACATTTTTGGTTCATCCAATGATTTCGCCAGAAGAAGTCAAGCACGTAAAAGTTGTATAACTTCTAAAGATGTACTACACCTTTTATATTGGCCATTTCTTCATCCGACGATGTCGCGGTAACATTGTTCACAAGATTTACACATATCTCATATATAGTTGATGAAACTATGAGAGGGATTTCTAAGATTTGTGAACAATGTCACTAGCACTACTATGTCGGATGGGGAAACAACCAAAAAAAAAATGTAGATCTTGCTAAGTTCTCAAACTCTCTAGTTGAAAACTTTTTGGTTTGACATTACCTTGTAAAGGAAATCTAGGTCTCAATTTAAAAAAAATGGAAATTGAAATTTAAATGTTTTAAGTGACCTCGAATAGACAAACCACCAACATGACGATTGTAACTCTCAATTATCCATGAAACTTTGTAGTTTACAACGTTTTGATTTGGCATCATCTTGTCATGGGAAAACTTGTAAATGATTGAAAACATTTAGCTTAGAGACGCGCATTGGGATATATATAGTTTCGTCTCAAGAAAAGGCGTCTCTCGCCCATTTCCTTGACGTGTTCCACGCTCCGCTGGTCATGTTCACTCGACCGATTACGCCCAAGCGCCAACTTTTGTTCACCTCCCCGCCATGCCCGTGAGCTTCCAACAAGAACCCTAATTTTTCTTTTTAATCTATGGTCAAAACTTGTATAACTTCTTAAGATGTACATCTTTTATGTAGGTCATTTATTCATATGATGATGTCGCGGTAACACCGTCTCCACGAGATTTACACATGTGTCATAGAGTTTATGAAAGTAGAAGACAAATTTCTAAGATTCGTGAACAATGTCACTAGCACTATGTGGGATGAGGAAACAACCAAAATAAGAATTGTAGGTCTTGCTAAGTTGTGAAACTCTCTAGTTGAAAACTTTTTTGGTTTCACATTATCTTGTAAAGATAAACTATATATATATAGGTCTCAATTTCAAAAATTGGAAATTTAAATTTAAATTTTTTAAGTGACGCCTGATAGACAAACCACCAACATAATGATTGTAGTTCTCAAATATCCATGAAACTTTATAGCTTACAACATTTTGATTTGAGATCATCTTGTCATGGGAAAACATGTAGCAGTTTGAAAACATTTATCTTCTGACGCCAAGACTTTGGGATAGTTCGCCCCGCCCATTTGGCTCGACACCTCGGGCGGGAGTGCACGGCCCGCGGCCCGCCCATAACCCACACCCCCGCGCAGTCGCCGCGACCCGATTATTGTCGGCGACCAACTCTTCGCCGCACAAAACGTAGCTAGAGCGCGCCCCAAAAAAGCTCACCGCGCGCGCCGCGCCATGGAAAACCTTCCGCGTGACATGCTTGTAGAGATTTGCGATTGGTGTCGCCAAGGTCTTCAAATAATCCCATGGAGGACCTCCATAATCTGCGGGCCACTGTGCTCACGGATGAAAGCGGGCGTAGGCGGCGACCCCCGGTGGGACGGAGCATCCCGCCGACCGGTGCTGTATCGCAGGGCGAGGGCTGGTGGCCGCATTTCATCGCTCCAAGTATCGCTAGGAGAATCTTATCACCAAGCTCGCCCGGTGAGCAACCCGAGGCGTGCTTCAAAGCCGGCATGTATGCCGCCGTCTTCGCCGGAGTCGCCAGACCGCACGCTGCCGCCGAGAAGCCGCGCGGCGGCGCCGCCGTGGCATGAAAAACCGCCAAGTATGTTCTTGCTCTTGTGCTCTATAGAGGGCCAACACCTGCCGCGAACAGCGACTATGCGCGGCGGGTGTTGTGAGATCGGCGACCACCCGCGACGGTCGTGGTCTGACGTATGCGAACCGCAGAACCGGAACTCGCCAACACCTCGCGACATGCATGGGATTTCTTGAGGAGCGACTTGATGACGGCACATATACCGCCAAATTGGAGTAGAGAATACCGTCCCTCCAAAGACCACCGGTGCCTCGCCATGACGGCATCGGCGTGCGAGGGCTAAACCGGTGCGCCGCCATTCACGGATGAACGATTCATTTCGGACATGGAGGATGTTCTCGCTGCGAGGAGTGTAGGATCCGCAAGGAGTGTGAAAGTTTCTTCGCGTGGTGTTGTGTGGGCACTATGAGCAAGTTTTAAATTGGGATTGATCGATCTATCGATCACATGCGTGATGAAAAGTTGGATGTTTTGTTAGTCGTAACCATGCATATTTTCCAAAAGTGACGTAAGGCCGGATTCCTAACAAATTTTTGTTTTGGGGCCGATTCCCAAATTCAAAAAAAAATGGTGCCGATTCCTAAGACAAACTTATTTCGGGGCCAAATTCCTAATTCTCCCATAGTCCTATTACTCCAAACAATGTTTGAAATTTCGAAATAGGCCCTTTCACATTAACCGTGGGACCATGGTGTCCGTGATCGAACACTCTACGCTTGCCACCTCAGATTCCTTTATAGTGCTACTATGGGCGTTTTCTCTCAGGTCTCTCGTCTCTTCCTTCTCCCATACTACACCTACTAGTACTCTTCTCACCCTCTTCTCCGTCCCGACTTTCCAAATTCATCTCAACCAAACCCCGAGTAGTACAGAGCTATCCGACACGAGGGGGACTACCTCGCCTTTCGCCTTCCATCTCCATCCCGGGCGGGTGGTGCTCTTTACCACATCCATGCAGCTAGATATGGTTTTTCATGTGGTTTTTGAAGCGGCTAATACAAAAGTTTTTTTTCTTTTTTGGTGGTTGCAGATTCGGGGGTCCGTCGCGAAGCACATCTTCTTTTTTTTTTTTTTGGTGGTTGCAAAATGGGTCCGGCGCGGAAGCACATCTTCTTGGGTAAGCACCGAAATCTAGATTGTAAAGTGCATTATCCTTCCTTTTTTTGAAGGGTTTTTTTGAATGGCTATAAAAAGGTTTTGTTTTGTCTTGCATATCTGTGTGAGTCATGCTATCTACTAGCTTGTACAACATTGCTCAATAATTTTCTTTGTCTTATACCTTTTCCCGATTCTTCCTAGGTACAAACACAAAGACCTACGTGGGAGATTATAAAAGGATGGGGGGAGGCGAAGAAGAAAAATGTCGCAAGAAAAGCACATCTTCTTCGCTTGGAGATCCTTTTCCACCTCTCAACCTTCTTCTTGCATGCTATCGGCCGCCTCGCCTTGCTTCACGTGGATTCCGCTTCACGTATCATGCGCATGGCTAGAGCTTAAGGGGGTGTTTTGATCACGCCCCCAACTCGCCAAGCGTAAGATTAGGCATGCCACGCACCCAAGGCGAAGTGTTTGGTTCAAATTTTTTGCGGTGGTCGCCACACCGCGATGCTTTCGTTGTTTTTCTATTTTTGCTCAGATCGAACCTGTATTGCTAGTTTGTGTATTGTGGCTCAAAACAATTCAGCTTGATTTGTTCTCGTAAAGAGGCAAATTTTGGCCTTGTGTGAAAAAAAAAATTTTGGCATCGAACACTCACCTCCTTCTCTCTCTCTCTCTCGATTGAATGTGCATGTGAAATGACTCCATACGTGACCCCCGATGTACAAGTACACCCATCGTACCACGTTGTTCAGGCTTGTCATCATCATGATTATGATTCTACTGCACGTGCCGGGTGCGAGATGACACTACGAGGATGGACGGAACGACGAGTTTTTATATTCCCAAAAAAATTTTGACCCAAACCCTTTTCCAACAATACTACGGGGGGACTCGCGCGGCCGGCCGAGGCGCAGAGCCTGGGCCGGTCGTGCCAATGTGAACGCTTCGTTCCTTGTCGCGAAGCGCCGGATTAATTATAGATGAGAGAGAGCATGGCCACCGGCGGGCCCCACAATTTAAAATACCTAAAAAAATGTTTTAACCGACAAACCAAAAATCTAAATTAAATTCGATTACACCATTAAATTTGTTTCAATTAATTCTTCAAAACAAGATGTCACATGGATATACGTATTTAGAAAAATTACAAGTGGGCCCACACGATGAATGCAGAGAAACTGGGAATCTTGATGACTAGGATGTAATATTCCTTCTAAAGGAAGCAAATAGAGGAACGTGAGTCAATTTTTTTTTTCGCTTTTTGCAAAAATCCAAGGATGGTAGACTAGTTTAGCAAACTCTTGGAGACACACCGTCATTTTACTTTTAATTGTGAGAAATTGTGTAATTTAATCTCGCCGCTAGAAATATGACACAAAATTCGCTTGTTTTTACGAAATATGACCCATGTTGTGCGATTTGCTATGAAATCTAGACTTTTCGAATTTTCCGCATTTCAATAATTACAGGGGCCATTTTTCACCGTTTAGGGCATCGGGGCCGCTTACCAACGCCCGCCGACTATCGCGGCAGCTTGCCACGCGCTGCCACCCTATGGATGTGGGTTTGGGCAAATGAGGCGCTGGGAGGAGCAATGGAGAGCGCATGGCGTGTAGACTTGGGGGCAGCGGACGGCGGTTCGGCGGTGACGGGCGCTTATCGCGCACCGCACTTCGCGGACTCAAGACGAACGTCGTGCTCGGTCTCGACTCTCCGTGAGCCAGCCGACGGGCTCAAGAGGAATTGAGGAAAGGGTAATGATGTCCTTTCCCATTCTCAAACAATTAAAGAAATTTTCTAAATTTATAGAAAATACAAAAATCCCAAAAATCCAGGATTTCATAAGAACTCGCGCGACATGGGTCATATTTCATAAGGCATGCTAATTCCGGGTCATATTTCTAGCGCACACCCGATAATGGGTTAAATTTCATAATTTCTCGTTAATTGTATAAATGAAGCCGCTAGGAAGCAATGGTTTAGCAGCTCCCCCGTCGTAGTCATATCTTGTTAGCTACTCTACTAAGCAGCTCCCTTTCGTAGTCATATCTTGTTGGCTACTCTACTACAAGCGAGCTCCCTCGTATTTTTTAGGGCTTAAAATCTAGATGAAAAACTCGATACTAACACTCCCGCCCACACCTAGGGTGGCCTTGTCATCCGTCTTACCAACCTCATGATCTTTGTGGATGCAGACCATGTGGACGACCTTGGAGGCGAGATCAAAGACGGATCTAGCAAGAAACGCTAGGAACAGTCCGTTGTGTCGCCTTACAAATCTACTCGATGTGACTCAATCTAACTTGTACAAAAATTGTGTTGTCTTAAATATCTTTTTTTCGGGTTGATCCTGTACAACCACAAAGAACTAGTGGGCGTGAAATTATAAAAGGATTAAAGAGAAGATCATATCCATCTATCTATGGTGCTCGAGCAATTTGAAGATAATACGAGATCTTTGTGGTGCGGTCCAAGTGAATAGTAGTAGTAGGTGTGCAGATCGATGGTGCCTTTGTGCAAATGGAGGGTGTTTAGTTCCCATGCAACCCAAAAAAATGCTACAAAGACTGCACATCAAATCTTTTACGCATGCATGGAGTATTTAAATATAGAGAAACAAAAAAAACTAATTACAAAGTTTAGCTGAAAAGAGCGAGATGAATCTTAAGCCTAATTACTCTATGGTAAGACAATAAATACCAAATACAAACGA
Source organism: Hyparrhenia diplandra (assembly GCA_015847255.1). Classification (NCBI taxonomy): domain Eukaryota; kingdom Viridiplantae; phylum Streptophyta; class Magnoliopsida; order Poales; family Poaceae; genus Hyparrhenia; species Hyparrhenia diplandra. The sequence goes on from JADLZK010013008.1 coordinate 16,991, forward strand.
AAAGTGCTACAGTCAGAATATTTCACCAACTAATTGTGTCGAAACAAATTTGGCAGCCCTATATCAAATGGAGATGCAGGAGCTTGGCCAAACTCTCTCTCTCTCTCTCTCTCTCTTCCTTCTCCCAGTACTGCATCGAACAGGCCTGTCAAATGACTCCATATGTGACCCTACAGGCCGGTCATGGAAAAAAGGAGTCAGTGTAGGTGCAGATGACACTGAGCGACCTGCACCAAGGATGGACGGAACGACGATAGGCAGCGTGGGCCCTATTGTACTCAAAGGATTCGCATGCACAGTACTCTGGGGCCTCAGCTTTTGTCCCGGCTCCCTCGCTCGACTCTTTCACAAAAAGAAAAAAGAAAAAAAAATGATTTCTATTTTTAATCTGGGAGTGCCACCAAAAGCCTAACAGTCGAGGACCGAGCGTAGCTCGGTTGGTTAGCTCGCCAGGTGAGCAAGCAGCCGGACGCTAGTTCGATTCCCAGGATAGTGTGTGTACTAGTTGTAGTTAGGTCTGGTTGTACACGGGTAGTGTGTGTCGTGTGCGTGTAGTGTGTGTGTGAGTGTGTATGAACAGATACTACAACTGTACCCGCAGTAAGAGGCAACTCAAAAAAGCCTAAAAACAGTCTTTTTCTCCCTCCTATTAATCCAAACTCTATTTCAAATTCAAATAGTACACAAGTTACAATCGCCCTTAGCAAGATTTAAGAAGCAAAAAATGTGTCACCCTACATTAACCGGTGCCCTGTGGGGCCATGGTGTCGATCAAACACTCTACAAGACTACTACTACATATTGAATATGTTTGGCTGATTTTGGCTGATTGAATAGTATTATAAGTCTGAAATAAGATAAGCCAACTTTTTTTCGTTTTTTTGCATAAAAATCCAAGGATGGCAAACTAGTTTAGCAAACTCTTGTAGATGCTATGTCATTTTATGTTAAATGTATACATGAAGCTGCTAGGAAGCAATAGTTTAGCTCCCCTGTAGTACTCATATATCTTGTTGGCTATTCTATTCTTTAGGGTGAAAAACTCAATGAAAGTGAAGAAAAGACATTTTCCCCGACAACTTGTGGAGGTAACATATGTTATTGTTAATTATATACATGAAGAAGCAATGGTTTATTAGCTCCCCTGTAGTACTCATATCTTGTTGGCTATTCTATTTTTTCAAGGTGTAAAACTGATGCTAAGACTCTCCACAACGTTATGTGTGCTCAAAAGGATCTAACCCCGCGAATCGGTAGAGCCGGTGTGCCTCCTTCCGCCCAATCGGTCCAAGTGAATAGTAGTAGTAGCTGTAGTTGGTACTCATTGTCCCCGCTAACATCGAAGAGAGGGGCTCGTGGCCGTAGGGACTATAATAATTAATAATCTTCCATATAGGTCTCGAGCTCGTCATGGACATGGCTAGCGCTTAAGACCCGCGTTTGACATTATAATCCTGTCGAGGGCCGCAAGCGCCTCAATGGTGTTGTTGTCATCCCTATTCGAAGTCCGGACCCGAGGGACGCCCATATTTGTCTTTGTAGCTTAGGTCCTGTCCTCCTTTCTTTGGCAAATTTCCCGATTTGAATACATATTTGAAGTCCAACCCACACTCGCTACAAGTGTCCCCCTTTGGAAGTGAAATGAAACAAAACTACTCTTGCTTTCTCCACCCTCCTCCCACCCTCTCGCTCAAAATTGAAATTGAGGAGGAGCGTGGCTCCAAAAAGCCTAAAACATTCTCGTCTCCCTCCTCCAAACTCTTTTTAAATTTGAAATACTAGGTGTACGTGTATTACACAAGTTATAGTCGCTCTTAGAAAAGTTGCGTTTGAAACCGGGTGCCCGTGGGGGCCATGGTGTCCGTGATCGAATACTCTACTAAAAGTTCTTGTCTTTTCTCTCCCGGTCTCTCGTCACTCTCGCCGCTTCCTTCTCCTCCCATACTAGTAGTACTAGTAGTACCACCACTCTTCTCGCCTCTTCTAGCCGACTTCCAAACTCTTCTCACCAAATCTTACCAAATAAAGAGTAGAGAGCGGTCCGACATAGGGATTTGCCTCGTCCCCGGCGCCCGCGTCTCCATCCTTGGTAGGTGCACCTCTTTATCACACCCATGGATCTAGATATGATTTTTCATGTGGTTTTCAAACGGCAAATACGTAAGTTTTTTTTGGGTGGTTGCAGATCCGGGATCCGTCGGGGGCCTCGTGTCCCCGGTAGCGGCTTACGGTGAGGTCGCGTCATCGTCTTGACTTCCCGAGGGGATCCCCCCGGGCGTGGGAGCACGGCGGAGAATGAGGCGTTTATCGCGGCATTCGACAGATTGCCGACGCCGCCGCGTCACGAAGTCCCCCTCGGATCTCCGGTGTTTTACTTGTGGGTTGGGGCTGGCGAAGAAAAAGTCGCAAAAGAAGCACATCTTGTTGGGTAAACACCTAAATCTAAATTGTAAAGTGCATTACCCTTTTTTGAAGTTTTTTTTGAATGGCTCTAAAAGGTTTTGTTTTGTCTTGCATATCTGTGTGATTCATTTTATCTGTCTTAAATAGCTTTTTTCCGATTGATTCAGGTATAAACACAAAGATCTATGCGGGAGATTATAAAAAGTGTGGGAGGAGGCCTAAGAAAACGCGGAAAAAAAAAACACATTTCTTCTTAGGTAAACCCCGAATCTAATCCCAAAGTGCATTTCATTTTTCACTAACCAACCAATCCTAGATCTATAAACTTTCCACTTTAGCAAACTTGCGTCAGAACCCCGAGAGTGAAACTAAATTATATTTCCACCCTTCGTTTACCTCTTCTCGTCATTCTTTTTTTTTTTTTTTTTGAGGTGTTCCCATGTACGATAGATGGGCCGTCCACTAGGCTATAACTTTGCTAAGAGCGATCAGAACTTGTGTAGTACAAAGTACACGGCAGAGAGATTTGTCATTTTATTGTTAATTGTAGTACATGAAGCTGCCACGAAGCAATGGTTTTAGCGCTCTCTATCGTACTCATATCTTGTTGACTATATTTTTTTTTTAAAAAACTGGATGAAAAGTTGGAGGAAGGTGAAGAAAATAATTCTTCCATGTTCACCGATAATATTAACACTCTCTGCTCACACCTAAGTACTACACGCCCCATAATGGGGAGGGAGAGGCCTTGTCAAGGAGATGTCACCCTCGTTGTCTTTGTTGATGCGGACCATGAGGACGACCTTGGAGGCATTATCTAGCATCGGATCCCGCGTGAACGCCGGGAAAGGTATCTTGTTGTGTTACAAATTTATGTGACTCCCGCCATCTAACTTGTATAAAAATTGTGTTGTCTTAAATACCTTTTTTTGGGTTGATCCTAGGTACAACCACAAAGAAGATTTTAAAAGGATCAAAGAGAAGATCATATACACATCTATCTATCCTCCCGGAGCAATTTGAAGATAATAGATCTTGTGTTGTGGGCACAAGTTGTGGTGCGGTCCAAGTGAATATACGCCAGCCAGTAGCTCTCTATCGTCCCTTTTAACATCTAAGCGAGGGGCTCGTGGCGTAGGACTATAATCTCTGTGTAGGTCTCGAGCCCCGGTCATGGCCATGGCTAGCGCTTAAGACCTACGCTGGAGATTATAACTCGTTGAGGGCCACAAGCATCTCGATGGTGTTCGAGTTCGACCCGAGGGATGTCCATATTTGTCTTCATAGCTTAGGTCTTTCGGCAAAATATGTAGTGCAAACCACCATCTTCGTGTAAAACTGTGTAAACCACGGCAAAAAAAATTATGTAAATTCATCAAAAAATCACATGTAGATGATATGATGATACCGCAGCCTTGTAAAATATCATGTCCAAACTTCGACTCCGTTTGTGATCGAGAGTTATAAAAATAACAAATTTCTAACAAATTGACCGGACAACTTTTCTAGCTTGAAATTTGTTATTTTTTATATCTCACAAACTAAGTCGATTTTGGATAAGATATTTTACAAGGTTGTGTATCATCATATCATCTATATGTGTGAATTTTTTTGGTGAATTTAGATGACTTTTTTTGCCATGGTTTACACGGGTTTACACGGGTTTACACGAAGACGGTGGTTTGCACTACATATTTTCCCTAGGTCTTTCTTCGACAATTTTGCTTGTTCTTGCTTCATCTTGTTTCATCTTATCTTGTCTCACAGGGTACTATTAAATCAACCGAAATCAACCTTTAGCAGAACAACCCGTTTCTCTATAATGTTATTATTATCAAAATTTTATTCAAATTTGGAATGCTCTAGCTCTCCAAGAATTTTGAAATAAATAACTTAAGATCGAGAGAGTATTTATCTATACAAAGTTTGACAAATTTCCTAATTTGAATACATTTTGAAGTCCAACCCACGCTCACTACAAAAACTCATTCGGGCAAAGTGTCCCCCGGCGGAAGTGAAACGAAAACAACTCTCGCTTTCTCCACTCTCCTCCCGCCCCTCCGCTCAAAATTGAAATTCGGGCGAGCATGGCGCCAATGTCCTCGGCTCCCGCTCGACCCTTCACAAAAAAAAAAAACCCCCGATTTCTATTTTAAATGGGAGTGCCGTAGTGCCGCCAAAAGCCTAGTCTTTCTCCCTCCTAACTCCAAACTCTGTTTCAAATTCCAAATACTAGTACTAGTACACAAGTCTCATTTGTGCATTTCAGCTACCGAGGATGACCCCATTATGTTTGGATCCAAGAGGATTCTAAAATCCTTGAGAAAAAAATCTATGTAGCTTCCAAACATACCGTAGATTCTAGAATCGATTGTCGATTGTAAAATCCGTAATCAGCCCAAGAGAAGATTTTACCCGATTTTGCCCATCCACATGTCTATAACATTAAAATTTGTTTCTAGAATCTAGGTATCCAAACACAACATTCAAAATTTGTCTAAAATCTAGATTCTAGAAATCTAGCTAAAATCAAGATTTTGAGAATCCAAAATCTAATCCAAACAGGGCATCTTTACACTCGATTCGATTCACCCGTCCATGTCCACCCGTGCATAGCAACCAAAAGAACAGCCATCCGCGAGGCACTTTCTAACGACCTACAGTTCACCAAACTCGAACCATACAAAAACATCCATTTTGATCTCCCAATCCCTCGCCCAATTTCTTTCTCACCTCAGGCCTGTGCCTAGGTACTACAAACTAAGCATCTCCCTCGTTGATAAGGGCGTCGATGTCGACCTCGTGGACCACCGCGTCCGCCGTAGGCGTAGCCGTCGAGGAGATCTGCGTAGTTCGCCAGTGCTGCCCTTCGAGGAACCCCCCCCCCGCCGAGGTCCGCTCGCACCATCGACTCGCCATCGCCCGGTGCCATCACGGCGCCGCGGCGACGGCGGCGCGTACCACCCGCGGCAGAAGTTGATTGTGCTCCGCCTCCAACTCGGTACGTGCGCGCTGCGTGCAAGCAAACAACGGGATTAGGGAAACCGGCGTAAGCACAAGGGCAATCAAGCGACTCACCGGCGGGTGGAAGTCGGGCGTTCTCCCGCTGGATGCGGCGAGCGCCATATCCGCTCCCTGCAGCAAAGCAGCCAGGTCATCGATGGAATTCAGGTGCTAGCGAAGGCGCTCCATCGGAGTGGGAGGAGGAGACGGAGCCGGAGCACGCGGGAGGCCGGGGAGCCACAACCCGAGGGTGGGTCTAGCGGCGGCAGCCGGCGGGGAGCCGAGGTGCGGTGTGGACGCCTGCACCCCGGCTCGGCTCCAGCCGAGAACCACCCTCCATCGGAGTGGTACAAGATGAGGGGTGCGGAAGAGGAAGAGACTACGAAGAGTGGAGTGAACCCGTGCGCGGGGGAGGGGGCAAGCCTGAACTCTTCCCTCCCCTTTTTGAAAAAAAAAACTAAAGGGTGAGGCGGACGCCGTCAAAAAACCCTTTCCCCTTCGCGGTTGGCGGTCGATTTTGCCGCCGCACCCCATCATCCGTGGCGCCTCCTAGAATATGTATTTATTCTTCTAAAAAGAATATATATATATATATTTATTGGTTCTAAGAAAAAAGAATATATATTTATTCATGCTTGTAATATTGTTCAAACATGTCGAGTTGTTTCGATTTGTTCATGTAAAATATTGTTCCATGGGAGATGGGGACTTGAATCTAACCTGGGCCTTGACAGGGGTTGAGATTTATTTGAGGTGTCCAACAAAAAAAACGCAATTCTTTGACTTTTAAAATCTAATTTGACCAAATTGCACGCAAGCGCGCCAATTTTTTTGACCACGCAGCTGGCGTGTGCCGTCTATCCCAATTTTTTTGGACCGAGAGAATCGTGGTTCAATAACTCTTGACATTTTTTTATACTTCGACCCGTGTTGGATACATGTGACTTCGTAAAATGCCCGCGTCGTAGCCTATACGCATCGCTTCAACTCCTTCCCTCCACTCTTTTTTTTGGCGTGCTCCACTCTGCTTCAACTCCTTCACTTCCCAGGCGCATGCCGCCCGCACTCCTAGCCTCTTCCCCGCCCACCACGGCGCCGCCCATTCCTCCTCCTCGTCCTCTCCCCTCCCCCGCCGCCGAAGATGAAGTGGCATAGGGAGAGGGACCCAAAGACGGGAGGTTCGTCCCCGTTCCTTGTCCCCGGCGATGTCGTGGAGGTGAAGACAGAGGTGACGAGCATCCGCCACGGTTCAACAGGGCGTCCCAGCCACCTCCACGGGTACAACAAGTCGGGCATCTGTGCCGCCTCGCCCTTGTCTCGTGGAAGACTAGAAGCTCCGTGGCCACTTCCTCGAGGCACCAAACCCTAGCGATGTTGATGATGGAGAGGCGGAAGCGGCATGCAGCGATGGCGTTGGAGGAGTTGGCGTGCCCGCAACACTGGAGTTGAGTCGCCACCGCTAGGGGCACGACATGGGCCGCGCGGGCGGCGGACGCCGCTACCGTTGTCGAGGCCTTGTACTTCGCCTCCGGTACGCGCCGTCGAGGCGGCTAGCGCCGCCGCGGGGAAGCTGGCGGAGGCGAGGGCAAAGGAGAAGTCCTCGGCGGCGCGCCGAGGCAGCGGCCAAGAAGCCGGGCGCTAAGGCGACGCCAAAGGAGGAGGAAGCAAGCTCGTCGTTGGCGCAGTAATAATGCCTTGTTTAAAACTTTTTTCCACTTTCGGGGGATGACCTCATTTAGCCTATTAGAAGTTTTACGTAAGAGAAACAAGCATTCATTAGAAGTTTTACAGAAGAGAAGCTAGAAAAATGCAGGACATAGACTCTACCGAGCTTAAAACCGAACACAATGTAACCTCCCTTGAACCATATATCACGGGCAATCAGACAACGACAGCAGTTCAAACGGTAACAGCAAAAGCAGATAAGCCCTCTCGAAACTTAGCATATATATATATATACTTGTTTAAAACTCAAAATTGTGGAAACCAATAGCTGTTTTGGCATATATATAGTTTCGTGAATGGTACGTAGTAATCTGTAGTTCTCTAGCCACCGATTTTTGGCAAAGAGTTCACTTTTCTTCATCTCGTTGCGGTTTAACGTGATTTGAGGATTGTGATTTGTTTTTTTTTGTTGACACGATCTCATCCGGACCCCTCATATAATTGTTTCTTGCATATATATATGTAGTGCCCGGAGGTGGTGGTTGTGAAACCCATCATGCGGAAGCGAGGGGAAGTTTCGGGGCTATTGAGGATCTCAACAAAGGGAAGGCCGAGAAGGAGAGGCTCATGATGCAAAGGCTTCGACCAAGTCTTCCGGGCTGTTGAGTCTGGCTGTTGAGTACGTGAAGAATTAAAAAGGCTGAGAAGGTACGGTGCTCGTGACAGGGTGCAGGGGTGCCATTCGCTCGATGCCGACACCACACTAATTAATGTGATCGATCTTATCTTTGTCTTGACTTACTTTTTGTTGATGATGTACTATCTAGCTAAGTTAGTATTAAAACTATGTGTGATGATCGATGCAAACTCGATGACCGCTTGCTCAATTTGATAAAATATATGATGCTAGTAGCTTGTTCGTACAAATTGTTGACCACACATACATATGCCCCGCATATATAGCTAGCTATATATAATTTTACAAAGATAGACCATGTTCGATTTTTACAAAGATCGAGACCACGTTCAGTTTTACAAACATTGAGAGATGGTATGCCATCTCAAATCAACCTCCAAGGCCAATATGTCACCACATAAAGCCGAAAATAAAAAGCTAGAGGTACTTTTATAACAAAAGAACAACAACCAGTTCAAACACTCAAACCACACCATAAACCCGCACATGTCACATGAGCTTTAACAACAAAGAATAGCTATGCATACTCATTTGCGTCTTGGCTTTTTTTCGCCTTTTTTGCCATGGGGCCCTCCTTCTCTTTATGTCCATCTCGAGGTATGGAGTCAGCTCGGTCGCCGTAATCCTAGGGATGATTTTTGCATCAAAAGAAGGAATTTCACCGAACTCATAGATACCTTCCTCTTCCATTGGATTTTCAAGTTCGATAACCCGCTTTTCCCGGGGAGAGCCACTTGTAGGTTCTTGCTTCTAGTGTCGCGCACATAGAAGACTTGGCTAACCTCGATTTGCGAGTACAAATGGCTCTTGCGTGTGCCCCGCCCTGTCCAAGGTCAACGCAAGTGTAGCCGTATCTGTCTTTCTTGAGACACCTTTGATTATCGGGAACCCATCTACACCGAAAAATGGCGTACTTCATGTCTCCTGGATACGAGAGTTCCCATATCTCTTCAATCTTGCCGTAGTATGGTTTCCGCACGTCCTTAGAATCAGTTGCAACAATACGAACACCAGAGTTCTGGTACACACTTTTCTTGTCTTGATCAGCGGTGTAAAAGGTGTAGCCATTTATGTCATAGCCCTGATAAGTTGTGACTGTGAAGAAAGGCCCCTTTGCCAGCTGTCGAGCTTTTTCGTTGTCGCAAGAGTCGTCTGAACTGGCAAGTCGGTCTCTAATCCAAATGTTGAACCGTCTAGTATGAGCCCTCGTTAACTGAGACTCGGTCCAATCCGGAATTTCTTTCTGCAACAACTGATAATGCTCTGCGATGTAAGGATCTATCTTTGTTTCATGTAGCATCACAAGAGAGTGGGCTTTGTCAAAGTCGTCTTTCTTCGGAGTAATTTGCTTCTCCCCAAGAAACCCTGTCCCCGCTAGCCTTCCGTCATGGCGAGACATGGAGATGCCGATTGGATTACTTTGGTCAGTATAACGGAGACACCAATCGACCACCTCCTCAAGAGAATAGCGCGTGCCATGCTTCCCTCGTGGTGAACCCGACTCTTTGAAAACCTGCTGAGTACTCATAAATCTCTCATACGGATACATGTGGTGGAGGTACATCGGTCCAAGATACCTGATCTCCTTAACCAGATGGACCATGAGATGGACGGATATGTCGAAGAAAGTCGGCGGGAAGTAAGCCTCAAGGAGACACATCGTGTCACACATGTTCTTTTCAAGATCGTTCAGTTTTCGTTCGTCGATCACCTTCTGAGAGATTGCATTAAAGAAGGCGCAGAGGCTGATGATAGCCTTTTGGACCTTTTCCGGCAATATGTTTCGGATCCCGACTGCAAGCATCGTCGTGAGCATGACATCACAATCGTGAGCCTTCATCGGAAGCATTTTGTTCTCTTTAGCAGGCACAAGTTTCCGGACCTAGGCGCGCGATCCGAGGGAAGTTTGACACTACGAAAGAAGTCGCACAACTCCCGCTTCTCTCGACGGGTCGGTTTACGGCGCAACAAAGGTGGGCGGGCACCGGTTTCGTCGTTAGGAAGGAGCTTCGGCCTTATGTCCATCTCCTCTAGGTCAGCTCTTGCTTTATCATGGTCCTTCGATTTCCATTTGTCATTCATGAGTGTCCCAAGCAAACTTCCAAAGACGTTCTTTTTCACGTGCATGATATCTATGCTGTGGCGAACCGCTATGTCTTTCCAGTAAGGTAGCTCCCATAGGATTGACATTTTCTTCCACCTCTTCTTATCGGCAGGCTTTTTTGCGGTTTCTGGCTCTTCGAGCTGCTTTCTCTTTCTCTTTCTCTTTTTTTTCCTTTGGTTCGTCAAGGGGGCGGTCGTATCCTTTACCACCTGCTCGTAGACTTGTTCCCCATTGAAATGCCTTGGTGCATTTTGCTTTCTCCTTTGTCCCATCAAACCGATGTTTCATCTCACGGTATGGATGCTTTGTAGGAAGGAAACGTCGGTGCTTTACATAAACCCTCTTCTTTGAGTTATTCACCCCAAACAGTCTCGGTGTCGTCTAAGCAATGAAAGTAGTCTTTCTCTCCTTTTGCTCTGCCCGGACACGCTTACGGTGTCCCTGGAATATCAGTGATTGTGGTGAAGAGCAGGGCACGTAATTTGAAGTGCTCTTTCTTGTAAGCATCGTACACACTGACACCACCCTCTTTCCAGAGCTCCTTGAGATCGTCAACAAGCGGCCTCGGTACACATCGATGTCAATACCGGGCCGATGAGGACCGTAGATCAAGACCGACATCATCATGTGCCTCCTCGTGTTACGCCCACGGTGGAAGATTGTAGATAGTTAATAGCACCGCCGGACACTATGTGTGCTACTCATGTTACCAAAGGGGTTCATGCCATCTTTGCTCGATTGCAAAACCGAATATTCCTTGGGTCATCGAAAAAGTTTTATGTTTGTGATCAATGTCCCGCCATCAATACCATCTCTTTGGGTGCCTTATATAATCATCATGCTTCCGCCATCCGAGTGCCATGTCATCGATATCGCCCTCCTCGGAGGTTGCAAAAGACGTTTTAGGCGAGGAATTATTGGAAAGTACCATGCAACCTTCCGAGGAACTTTACGGCGCACCTCCCCGCCTTCTTCACCATCATCGGTTGTTCGTTTGTAACGAGAGGTTTTTGATTGGGGCATGCAGCAAGATTTGCATAGTCACCCCTGAACGGGGATGCGATCATACATGCAAGCATGAATTTTCTAGAACTTCAATCCCAAAGTGGACAAACGATCTTTTTGGCCTCATACGCCGTCTTTGGCAACACATTCTATGGGGAAGCATATCCCCAATCACCCCTAGCAATTGTCTAAAGCTCTTGTTAGTCCAATGGTTCTGCGCCTTGAGTTGGAGAAGCTTTAGTGTACAGATAGCTTGGAAAAGCTCTTTCGCTAGTCGAGCAGTGGTGTCCTCATATCTTTCAAGAGCTGTTCCGGCTTCTTCAACTCTTCAGCAGTGTATTCATCGTAGCCCATGCCATCACGCAGCAACTTGTCCATATCCTCAACGGTAGGGATGGGGCTCGCGGCAAGCTCGCTACTTCATCATCAGTAATTATTTCCTCATCCTCAAATGTCGCTTCTTCCTCGCCACCGGCACCACTTTCAGGAACCTGCGCTTGTTCTCCGTCGTTGACACCTTCTCCATGCTTGTTCCAACTTGTGTACCCAGCCATGAAACCTCAAAGGATTAGGTGGGCATGGACTATAAACGAACTCGAGTATTGCATCTGGTTCTTGCAGTCCACACATGGGCACCACAAACCCGGCATCTAGGACTCGCAAGATATCGGCCTCCCGCAGCGGGTAGGAAAGATTGCAACCCATCTATGTACTCACGACCGTCCGCGTCTCACCCGGTACATCCAAAGGGCTTCGATCCCCCATCGTCTACAAAATTAAGCATGGTGGAAATGGAAGAAATCCTCAGCCAATTTAAGTCAAGATATTGTTGCCAACAACTAGATTCTTTAATTCTATCTCAGCCATTATGCATTAATCGATGCAGAAGCACTATTGTATTTTAATTAGAAGCGTCTGTAGCTAGGTTTGCTCACCTACAGTTCAGAGATCGGCCTGACCACCGTACCAGCGACCGCAGAGCGGGCGGAGCACGGCTTGGCCGCCGGTGAAATCCCCTATAGGGCTGGCGGAGCACGCCTCGACACGAAGATGGTGGCCTGGAGCACGCCAGACGCCCTTCTTGCGCCGCTGCTTTGAAACGCACGAGCACCAATATAATGCCGGAGAGGAATGCGGTGACAAAGGAGGAGAGCTCTAAGCACGCCTGCGAGTACTTACAGATCGATATGGCGGAGCACACACCAACGCAGCCGCCGTCCTGTGCGTCGCGCTCCTCCGCTGCCCCCCACAGTCGATCGGGTCTCAAAAATGCGCCTGTGATGAAACGCTGCGGTGCGAGATACGTTGAATTCTCTGACACTCGGTTTCAAAAAGCGTCTCGCCGTAGCCACGCTGGCTCGCGTGACCAGCCAAAAAAAAACGTGCCGGATTAAGAAAATAGACGCGTTACATAAACACGCGTCTGTAATGGCCTTCTATTACAGACGCGTATTGGTCTTGTGGGACCATCCGACGCCTATTACTGACGCTCGCCCAGCCCGCGCGTCAGTACTGTCACAACACAGACGCTCGTTATTAGCGACGTCTCTAGGCTCACTGGCGGTTATTAGCTTTTTTACATAGTGACTGATGCAGCTGAAAATTCACGTTCAGTTCGTACTTGGTTGTTTAGCCATGATTAGGTTGCTCCGCAACAATGACGACAAGTGGTACATCAATAGGATATTTGAAGAACATAACCATCTGTTGTTAGAGACTCCTGGGGAGAGGAGGCAGTGGAATTCCCCCAATAAGATAGATGCCGGAACAAGGGAACTTATTCATAACCTAAGGAACAACAATGTCCAGATTTCACGTGTTTGTTCAATCGTCGGTACAATGCATGGTGCTGGTGATGTAGTACCTTTCCGTAGACAGTCCATTCATTCCTTGTGTGGTAGGCTAGCATAGGAATCAATAGAGCATGACATGGAAAAAACACTTAAACTGTTTGAGGAGATGAAGAACAAGGTCCCAGGCTTATCTGTACAAGTGGATGTTGATGGTGAGAAGAGAGTGAGGTCATTGTTGTGGTGTCATGGCCGTGGTCGGGAGAACTACCGTGCGTTCGGTGACGTTGTTACGTTCGACACAACGTACAGGACCAACTTGTACAATCTTCCATTTGGTTTATTTGTCGGTGTTAACAACCACTTTCAGTGCGTGATATTCGGTGCAGTTTTGCTTACCGAAGAGACTACACACGCCTTCCAATGGTCCTTCAGGACTTTCATTGAGGTCATTGGAACAGTTCCATCGACTATACTGACAGGTATACGTTTAGTTATCAGTGTTTGATTCTGAAACAAACTCCCTTTGCATACAATTTATAATGCATATTCTTAATTTTGTTGTTTTTAACACACCAGATCAGTGCCAGGCAATGAGGGTAGCCATCACATCCGAGCTGCCTAGCACACGCCATCGGTGGTGCAAGTGGCATGTCTTGAGGTGGGCCAAGGAATCTCTTGGCCCGTTGTACTCGAAGAACAACGGGTTCAAAAGGGATCTACACGAGTTGTTAGATGAGGTGGTTTCTTCTGCGGAGTTTGAAACTAGATGGACGGAAATGACTGAGAGATATGGGCTTGAAGCCAATGCTTTCTTGCAAAGGGCGTTCTTCAATAGGGCAATGTGGGCAAAACCATATTTCACTGATACATTCTATGCGGGGATGACGAGCACACAACGAAGTGAGAGCGTGAATCATTTGTTGAAGACATATATTTCGCGTTCGGCGCCAATGCATTTATTTGTCAAGCAGTACAGCTGGATGATAATGGATAGAGAAGCGGACGAGGCAAAAGACGAACATGCTACTAAACAGGTAGGATACACCATAACGACACCCAACAAATTCATGCATGTTGCAAAATATTGTTTTCTAAGATGTTTTATCATTCTCTACTGTCCAGATTGCTAGGCAGCTCAGGATCGGTGTGCCGCTAGAGAAGCACGCTTCGTTGGTGTATACCAGGGCAATGTACGAGAGATTTTCAAAGGAGTTGTACAAGTCAGGTGGTTTCACTTGTGCAGATAGCGGGGACGAAGGAATCTACTAGGTGGTGTTGTTAGGTGGGCGTGTTGACCAAGGGCGGACAGAGTACAGAGTTGGTGTTAGCCCAGACGCAGAAAGCTTTTTTTGTGAGTGCAAAATGTTTGAACATACCGGGATGCCATGCCGACACATCTTACGGGTTGGTAACATTTGTATTGTTTTTTAAAAATAGAAAGACTGCTTAGATGGTTTGTCTAAAAGTTAATTTTTGAAATGTGTAGCTGTTGGTGCAGACAAGTGTCGACGCTCTTCCAGATAGTCTGGTGATGAAACGATGGTCTAGGGATGCTAAGGCAGATCTCATTTCTAGTGCAAGCGGTGCACCATCAGTTGGCGGGATGTGCCAAGACAACATGTACACTGTATTGCGCTTAGTAGCAATGGATTTGGTGTCGGTTTGTTTCACTTCTCGCCAGGCATTCGAGCTCGGACTTGACTGGCTAAGCCGCGCCAAAGAAGCAGTTGGTGCAATAACTGTTTTGCCAGCAACTGATACTACACCGGCCACTGATACTGCGCCACCGTGTGTTGTGGACTGCAATGAGGATGTAGTGGGCGATGCGGCAGACACTGTTGTCAAAGAAAATGGAGAGATTGTTGCACCAATTCATGTCCGTTCGAGGGGCAGACCAAAAGAAATTAGGTCAAAGTCCCCTATTGAAAATGGAAGTAGGAAGAGGGGAAGACCGAAAGCAGCAAACAAAGATTTGGAAGCAACCGCAGTTAGACCGAACACACGAGCCAACAAGAAGCAGCGCCCGGAGAAGTGCCATATTTGCCCCTCGCCAGACCATTTCGCAAACAAGTTTCCTCCAACAATATTGAAGATAAGACTATTCAGGCTCGGAAATGCCATCGTTGCGGTGAAGAAGGGCATTATCATAACACCTATGGCAGGAAGTCTACCAATTCGCCTGCGAAGTAGCTGGTCTTGTTTTTCATGTCACCTTTGTGGTATATCTATCTTGTTTAGTTTGCCTACAATCAGTGTTTGTTTGTAATTTTTTTCTCCTTATGAAACAGTGTGTGTTGTACCCGACATCTTTTATATTTGTCCAACGGCTAGTATGCATTTTGTCTTGTGTTACATTGTGTCTCAACGGCTAAGAGTGATGCCCGCATGTCCTACGTGATGTGTATGCGAATTGGACACCCCCCGTTCGCCTATATATATGCTAGTCTGGTGGACTTCCTACATCCAAGCTGGTATTCCCTTGCCGTCTCTCCCCACTTATGCACTATGGTTCACAACAATGTAAACCAGCCAGGTCCGTTCATGGGTTACTCAGATACCCGACGCGCGTGTGGGTTTAGAGCGGCTAGATGGCGGTCAGGCACTGAGAAGAACATGGGTTGCGTGTTCTTAAGGTGTCGAAACGCACTGGTAAACGCCCTAACCTTTTCATATTTTCTGTCCCAAAGCATTAGAGTAAGTTAACAATTCATAAATTGTTGTTTTTCATTCGTTAGGTCCAACCCGCAGATGCATGCACTTACTGGAAATGGGAGGACGAACTAGCTCGTTAACATGCTGAGGCACCGCACGGCGAGGCTGGCCAAGTAGGGGATGTGCTATTCCACCTACGGGTGCTGATTGTGCTTGTAGCAATACTGCTGGTTTGGGCGGTCAGGAAATATTGACCAAGTGTATTGTTCAATGCTAATGGTTCCATGGTGAGATCGTCTTAATAGAAATCATATGCTGTCTGGCCAACTGTAGTGGAATGTGTTCTGTACCAACTCTATTGCCATATATCGTAGACTGTCCGCTGGTTCTGATTAGTGGTATTCCTAGATGCGTAGTGTTTGGCAGGTAATGTGTAACAGTTCTATTCAAACAATAATGTAAGTTATGCTAGCACTGATTCATGCTTTTTTGGTGTATTTGTTTGATTGTTTACTCATTTATGTAACGGACGGTGTTCGGTTTGATGTATATTGAACCACGTACAAAAGCGCGGGTACCAGGGAAAGGGTTTCTTTACTAGAAAATCTGTTGAAGAAAGAAATAATGTGGAAAGCCAATAGTTTTTTTTTTTTTTTTGCCAAAAAGAATATTTGAAGTCGAGTGGTATCAATTCTGGTCAAGGGCGTTTGTTGCGCATTTGTGGGGTGGTACGTACTTGGTGGTCCTTTGGTCAAGATTAATCGGTCAGGCGATCGGCCAGAGAAAAGGGACCACTACTTGTGCTACGCAAGCAAATTCAAACTATAGACGGCTGGAATGGGCGTGATAGTCTCCAAATTCAAAAAACCATGTTCGTCTATTAAAGGAGGGATGCAGAGTGCTACACTTTTCATACATGCTGAGATGCGAAAGGTGGTGTCAAACCGTCCTCGTCTCCTCTGAGCCAACAACGAAGAAATTTCATTAGATTTGCGTAGGAACGACATTGTTGTTTGGTAAGTCTTTCGTGCATCCGGCCATTCCTAGAAATATTATATGATTACCACTATTATTGACCCTTTTCTTTCGATACTAAATTGTATACTGGATATGAGTCGTATTCCTGTCCGAACGCTAGTGTGGAATGGTCACGGGAAAAGAAATCCACGTGAAAGTACACATGCTACGGTTGTCACTAGTCCTACTAATGGTGTAGGTGCTAGATCATACACTTTTGGAAACCCAGAAGTTTTTGATGAGCTGCACAGTATAGTTTCTGGATTTAGTCCTGAACAACTAGAGTTAGCTGATAGTACTGGGTTTGGCTTGTTTGCATGCACAGAGATAAATGCTAGTTTCGATAAATCCTTCTGCACTTGGCTACTGTCTAGGGTAGACTGTAGGAAGCAATGCATAAACTTAGTGAGTGGTGGGTCCCTACGTTTTTTCCCTCAAGATGTCAACTGGGTATTTGGTGTACCAGCCAACGGATTGGTGCCGTGGCATTTCAGTTTGGACAAAACGGGCAGGACGTTGGACAAAATCCAAAGAAGTATTGGGCAACTGGATGATCGTTCTTCTTGTATTTCTGCAGCTGAGACCTTCCTTAGAAAAAATGCTGGCATGACATCCGGCCTCGATACATAGGCTTTCCAGAGAGCATACGTAGTGTATGTCATGGGAGTGATATCAGATCCTAGGAGATCAACACATTACGAAAGTCAGAATTTCCTACCGGCTCTCCGGAATCCTGTTGATTGTTTTGGTTTTAACTGGTCGAGGTGTATTTTCGAGGACGTAATTGCCATGTGCCTAAATGCCCAATGTGATGCCAAGAAGAAACTGACACCATGCCCCACGGCTGGTTGCCTACTCTTCCTTCAGGTACGTACATACTTTTTTGGTAGTCTAACTATTAATCACTGTGGCAAATATGTACTCCATCTAAATATATGCTTTATTTCTTTAGATTTTCTACCTCGACAACATGGACTACGGCGTGGGGACTATTAGAAATCTAGAAGAACCAAGCTTGCTACAATTCAATCCTCAAGTTGTATCAAACCTAATAACAGCGGACTGCATCGGCTTGAAGGGAGGGCCTCCCTCATGGGTCTTTGGTGCCGGAAAGGTCAGCGTCAGACATCGTTTTTACTTGCGACAAACTGTGTGTGGGCAACAAAATATGCATTTATTTGTGACTGTTGTTCTATGTTTACACGTTTTCTTCCGTAGCCTCGGCCTGTCGCTTCCGTTGTATCCAGGAGGGTAGTTACTTCTGAAAATTCATACCAACCTGATCATCTTGAAAATGACGCTTCTGGCGTAGATGAACCGAAACAGACATCTACCGTCGATTCGGCGCAACTTTGTAGTAAGGACCTCGAGGTATTTTTTTTTCCATATGCGTTTTCGCTGAATACCGTTTTAGGCCTTTTTTATAAGAGCTTTTACATTTTTTTTATTTGTTTTCTAGGTCGACATGTACACTAAAGTCATTGTGAAGGCATTTAAAGCAAAATGCTTGAAACACCTGACTGCTGCGAGGTTAGCGATAGAGCGAGAAGCTGATGACTTGGTCCAGCAGTTGAAAAGGCCAAGCATATCCAAGCTCAAAGATACCAGTGGGTGTAGCGATGCTAGCCCCCAATTGGCAACTGAAATGAAAGCTCCAAGGACAAACACATTCATAACGCCTCCGCCCGCGAGCAGTCCTGATGATGGTAAGAAATAACTAGTCCTTAAACGTGCTCCATTATAAATTCTAAATAGTATGCTCTGACAAACGTTTCGTTGGTGCAGTTTATATGGATGCTTTCGGCAGTGGCCAACGAACGGCTAGGGGGGCATAGGGGAAAACACTAGGCCAAGATTGGTGTCTACGCATATCAGAGAAAACCGACCATCGCCGTCGCGTAGCCCACCCAAAAAAATGCGCTGGCAGCGTCCACCTTTGTCAGACATTAGCAACATACACTATGTAAAAAAGGCTCATAATCGCCAGTGCACCCAGAGACATTGCTAATAACAAGCGTCTGTGTTGTGACACTACTAACGCGCGGTCTGGGTGAGCATCAGTAATAGGCGCCAGCTGGTCCCACAAGACCAAAACATGTACGTAATAGAAGGTCATTACAGACGCGTGTTGATGTGGCGGCGTCTATTTTTGCTCCGCACGCGTTTTTGTTGCCGGGCACGCACGCCGCGGCTACGGCAGACGCTTTTCAAAACCGAAAGTGTGCGCAAAATTCAACGTATCTCTCGAACGCAGCGTTTGATCACAGGTGCATTTTCGAGGCCGATCGACTGTGGATGCAAACCCTAATTTAGACACGTTTTTTCTTAATTTAGACACCTTTTCGGCGCCGCCCGTCAGTACCGTTACGCGTATTACAGGCGTGCGTGGATTCACGAACTCACGCGGGGAGAACCATCCGTGTTGCTTGACACCGCATGCACGCGTGTGCGCAGATACCGGCGCTTGGAACATACAAGGGTGCGTGAAGCGACCCACGTAAATTAAAGTCGTCGCGTTTATTTTCAGACGAGTTGTGTTAGCGGTGTACGTACATGTCGCATAACCACTACCGACGCAGCGCGGTAATTTACGGGCGCGTGTGTAGTCTATAGATGTGCGTGCTATTTGCTGGTATTGCGGACACGTGATCGATGAAACGAGGCGCCGGAGGTGCGCGTGCCTATAATTGTTACGATCGTGCGTTGTTGCCGTAGTCCACAGTGTGTGCGTGGTGTGCGAAAGCGTTGCGGACACATGTCAATGAGCAGACGCTTCGGCAGGTGCACGCCTTTGTATTTGCCTCAAGTATTCTGATCACCCGCCCCGCTAGAGGCGATGGATGTTGACACGCCGTCACACGTACTGGCCTGAATTTGGCCGGGCCTGCATCCGGTTTTGAGCGGGCCTCCGCCGGCTCGGCAGAAGCCAGCCTGAATTTGGACTCGCATGTTAGGCCCGTTCTCTTGTGGTACAATTTGGGCCGTTTTCATTGTGTAGGTTATAACACTGCGGACATATTATTATTATATATATATAATGTGTTGCCACACACTTCAACACCGTCTCTCTATCTCTAGTGGTGGCGGCACACCGCGGGGGGGGGGTGGGGGGGGGGGTAGCGGAGGAGCGTGACGCACAGGACGGCAGCTGCGTTGGTTTGTGCTCCGCTATATCGAGCTCTCCTCCTTTGTCACCGTGTTCCTCTCCAGCATTATATTATATTGGTGCTTGTGTGTTTCAGGCGAGCGATGCAAGAAGGGCGGACGCGTGCTCCGGTCGCCATCTTTGTGTCGAGGCGTGCTCCGCCAGCCCTGCAGGGGATTTCGCCGGTGGCGGGCCGTGCTCGCCCGGCTCTGCGAGGGGGTCGCCCGGTATGGTGGTCGCCGATCTACGAGCGTAGGTGAGCAAACCTAGCTATAGACGCTTCTAATTAAAATACAATAGTGCTTCTTTTTAAGAAAAGGGAATATATTAAGATCCCAGCTTCTGCATCGATTAATGCATATGGCTGAGATAGAATAGTGCATCTAGTTGTTGGCAACAATATCTTGACTTAAATTGGCTGAGGATTTCTTCAATTTCCACCCTCCTTATTTTTGTAGATGATGGGGGATCGAAGCCACTGGATGTACCAGGTGAGACGCGACAGTAATGAGTACTTATATGGGTTGCAATCTTTCCTAGCTGCTGCGGAGGCCCATGTGTGCGAGACCCAGCAGCCAGGTATGTGGTGCCCATGTGTCGACTGCCAGAACCAGGTGCAATACTCGAGTTCGTTTTCAGTCCATGCCCACCAAATGCTTCGAGGTTTCATGGCTAGGTACACAAATTGGAACAAGCATGGCGAAGGTGTCAACGACAACGACCAAGACCAAGCGCAGGATCCTAAAACTGATGCCGGTGGCGAGGCAGCAACAATTGGGGATGAGGAAATAATTGATGATGATGAAGTAGCAGAGCTTGCTGCGAGCCCTGTCCCTACTGTTGAGAATCTGGAGAAGTTGTCCCTACTGTCCGGTACACTAACGGTTCTCCAACTGAAGGAAGAAAATCATTGGACTGACAAGAGCTTCAGACAATTGCTAGAGGTGCTCAGGGATACGCTTCCTCCACAGAATCTGTTGCCAAAGACTACATATGAGGCCAAAAAGCTACCAAGACAACTTGCATCGGTGACCAATGATCTTAAAGCCAAGAAAGCTCAACTGGAGAGGCAACTTGGAGAAGTGACCAAAGATCTTAAACCCAAGAAAGCAGAACTGGAGAGGCAACTTGGAGCAATGACCAAAGATCTTAAACCCAAGAAAGCAGAACTAGAGAGGCAACTAGCCAAGAAAGCCGAACCGAGAGGCAACTTGCAAAGAAGGGGACCAAATATTTTCGGGAACAAGAATCATGTTTGCCGATCTTTGTGACCTTATTGGACACCGACGGAAAGAAATTTGGTCCAAGGTCAAGGAGGGAAATGCTATCAAGGCCGAGCTAAAAGAGGTTTCAAACTCGGCTTGAGATGATAAGGAGTACTTGGGCGAGGTTGATGATGCCATCAGGACCAAATTAAAGCTCGCCTCTATGAAACAATTCTTGAACATGTAATCTTTCTTTAGCTATAGTAATCGCTTTTATGTATGTGGGTTGTAAACATATTTTATCGTGTTCAATCGGTAGTCTTTAACTGTCATCTTGGCGCGGTAAATGTGATAAATGTTAAAATGAGTCAGTAGTTATTTGTTTTAACAGGTGTCTGTGCATGTCAGAATTGTTTAAAATGAGTAGGTAAATGAATGGAACAGTAAAACAAACAAAAGACAGAAAGATTAAGAAGATTGACACACGTCAGTTAGATATTACGAGTTTGTAGGTAACAAAGAAATACAGACGCTTCCTCTGCTAGTGTTGTTCTATAATAATAGTAATAATATAATTAGTTGTACATACACCACCACATGAGTTCCTCGCCACGTGAGCTCATCACAGCCATAAGTTCCGTGCATGCCTACATATATATATTACATCATCAAAGCTCATTGGGGCTAGCAAAAGTTAGAACTAAAAGAAATCCTTGCTCCTCCACGTCATTATCAGGCATCATGGTCCTTCTAGATTATCAGGCGACGGCTCCCTCTCCAACAAAAGTGGCGTATGGGTGCATAGTCTATACATCCGTGCACTATCTCAAGGGGACTTTTGAACTCAGGCACCTTTCAAGAGCACCAACGCCATTATGTAGGGCTGGAATTCAAGAGCGCTTGATCCCTCAAGCCGCTCTTTGAAATGATCTCTTCAATCATCCGGTCTAAAAAGTTAACTTTTCTCGACTAGTCATGATTGCATTAATCAACTCGGGATAGGCCACGCTTGTTCAAGATCATCGCCATCGACATCGGGCATAATTGTGCACTTAAGAAGCTTCCAGATAAACTTAGGTATCCTCCTCAAACCCCCTTTGCAACCATTCTCATCTGGGGGGTAATGAAGAATCTGTTCCTCATCATTTGTAAACACACCACTCATGCCTTGCTTCATTGCAATGTAATCCAATCGACAAGCCTCTCGCAAATTGTTCAAAGGTAGCCTCCAGTTTTGCTGTACTTGTCATCTAGATCAACTTCTCGTCCTCCAGTCAAACCTCAAGTGTGGAATAGAATTGTCGAATGACCCTTTCATTCCAGTCTTGCTTCATGCCCATCATAGAGCTCAATCCAGACGCGAGGAAGGCATTGAGAACACTAACCGCCTCGGGGTAGTTCTTCACGTGAGACCAAGACACCCACCTATGCTTGTTGTACATTTTTTCGTTGTCCAAACCTCATCGATACATCCGTAACTCGATTGAATGTGTGGAAATACTCAAGGAGAATCTTTGGGCTTGTCGTGATCGACTACCATCACATAACTTTTCATCCCATTCCTTAGGGCCTTCACCAAGGATCAGATGAGGAAACATAGCATAGTGTATCTCTCGTCATACGGTTCATCATCACTAAAAAATAGAAAAAAAGTGACACAATATGTATTAGCCCACTTCATTTCAATTCTCGGATATTTGAGACATATAAATATGCATAATCGAAATTCATAAATGCACTCGCATTTCACGTCAAGACTTATAAGAACAAACAAACTAGATAATTAAAACAAACATCAAAACAAAATTGAAACATATATAAGCGCCAATCTGCCCAATAGGGGAGCAAAATACATGAAACTTCATTAAATTTACAATGTTGAATCCACTTCAATATACATTTTCGCAAAAATTATGAACAAACACTATTGAATGGCATAGCTACTCGAAAATTTTGAATGCCCGACCGGTACAATGAAGTTGGAACAGGGGAACAAACAAAGAGAATAGAAACAAAAACAAAACAAAACAAATTATAGCAATTACACCTAGTATTCATCCGCTTCCTCGCTAAATTTGAATGGATTTGTTAGGAATCTACAAGAGATTAGGTAGACATAAATGCTATTGCCTTTACAAAACATAAATTTCATGCGCTTGAAGCACACACCATCGAAGCTAAACCAAGTCATGTACCATAGAAAACTACCAAATCAAACTAACCCTAACTAAAAACCCTCCCTCCACGGCAAGTACACAAAGTTTAATTACTGCTGCATACGTGACTTCGAATACTAGAACACAAGCAAATTTCAAATGACCAACGACGTACTAACCTTGCGGCCATAGCCGCGCCGAAAAGATGGCATCAAGAACCGGGGCGGCGCGACCAAATGAACTAAGACGAATAGTGAGCAAAAGCCAGTGTCCAGTACCAGCGTGCGTTGGAAGCCTCTAGAAAGGTGGCGTGCGGCGTGCCATAAGTATATATCCTCCTAGGTACAGTACGGCCCAAAAAAATGAGGCCCATTTGGAAAGTAGGGTTTTTGCTTATATGCTTCCCAACAAGCAATCTCGGCCGTTGATTCCAACCTAGATCAATGGTGCACAAGCACTGGGCTTGTGGCTGGTTTGGGTTGCTTTGATTGGCTCCAAATTCATCCTCCATGCTGTTCATCATCCACAAACTCACAAAGATGAGACTCTCTTGCCTTGCTTCATTTCATTGTAGGGATCGTCCCTTCATTGTAATCCAATCTACAAGCATCTACAAATTCAGCATGTAGCCTCCAGGTTTGCAGTGCTTGTCATCCAGATCAACTTCTCCATCTGGATATTGCTCTTGAGTGGCACGTACTCCCCAAAGTAGCCTCCAAGGTGCTCATACAATGTAGTCCGTTCAATCTACAGGTTATGGAAGGCCTTGCAGGAACCCAAAAAGTGCTATAGTTCCCCGTCATATCGAATCTGTTAACGTATTTTTAGAGCATTAAATGTAGGTAAATAAAAAAACTGATTGCACAATTTGGCTGAAAAGTGCAAGATGAATCTTTTAAGCCTAGTTAGTCCATGGTTGGACAATAATTACCAAATAAAGACGAAAAGTGCTACAAAGAGCCCAACCCAAAATATTTCACCAACTAAAACACGGGCGCTCGCGACGGCGCAGTCCTAACAGATTGACCGGAACCATGCCTTTTTCCACCACCAGCTGTAGCACACCCGCCCCACGCGCTCGCGCGTGAACCAGATCGACACATGCATCAATCATTAAATATAGATAAAGAGCTCTGGTACACACGCCTTTCACGCTAATGCCTACACTGGCTGTCCGTCGAAAGCATCACTGCTTCTTCGATCCTTGGTAGCCTTTGTTGCAGGGGAATATGGTGATTGCGATTTCGACACGTGTTCGCTCAGTAGATTCTGGTACGTTTCCACTAAAAAAAGGCAAAAGAAGAAGAGGAAGTGGATCCAACTTAAAATAAAGAAATTATATACACATGAAGTTAAAAAAGGCAGAAGAAGAAGAAGAAGAAGAAGAAGAAGAAGAAGAGTTCATGAGTTAAAGCATGCTTTAATATGCCTATGGATTGTCTCTCCACTATGCTGGAACCTATCACACAATGTGGTAAAACTTGCATTCCGTGCGAGTATATACATGAAAATTTCTAGTTGCTCTTCTATAGTAACCCCCCTTTAGTATCCAAGAGTCCTCTTTGACCAAGATAATCTGCAAGTGCATTGAAATCCGTGCCTCCATCAAAGATTATGACGACATCGGTTTTGATGGCCCTCAAGGAGTTCACAAGTTTACTATGCACCACTAAGCTTCAAAGTATGGCATGGTGTTTTAGCTCTACTTGAAGTTGCACATAATGCTGGAAAATGGGCATCATCATTTCTTCATCTTCTTCCTCCTCAGAATCAGTTTCAGTTTTTTGTCTCCTCTTCAGTATCCATCGGATGAATGTACCTACTAGCATTCATAGTCTAGAGAAGGAGTATATAAATAAGGAATCTGATGGCTTAACTAAAAATGTTGTATCAAAACAAAACATAAAAAATGAATCTATATTGGATTGTAGGAGTCCTACTTGCTAAATAACAAATTATATAACTATGTGTCGGCGTTCTGAAAACCGGGGTATGTCAAGAGTCTGACTAGTAAATTTGTATGTCGCATGTGCTAAGTGTTTCGGAGGGGGAGAGCGTGGAGGAGATGGTGCGTTGGAGTAAACAAGAGCAGGAGACAAAAGATTTATCCTGGTTCGGGCACGAATGCCCTACGTCCAGCTTTGAGAATTCCTTCATGTTACCTCACACCGGAGTGCCTGTAGTAGGGGATACAAGCAAGTGTGAGAGGAGCGAGTGCTCCAAGTCTCAAGGGGAAGTGAGGGAGAGGGTAGTCCCTCACCCCTTCAACAATCTTTCTCTATGTGAGTGTGTCCGAAAAGAACCCCCCTTTCTGGCGTGCGCGCCCCTCCTTTTATAGTTCAAGGAGGAGCTCTAACTCTTACATATGGTGAGTGGAACATCCACGTCTGTTTCATCGTCCGAGCTCGTGGTCTCGGTCCTGCGATAGGCCGTTCGTCCCGGCTTGGCGTGGATGCCCGAGGTCACCGGTGTCCACCCGAGGTCCTGCATGAAAGTGTTAGATGAAGAAAGATATCTCCACCATCCTACCCGAGGTCGGGTTAACTGGGCCCTTGATTGGACTTGACGACGGCGGCCTCATCGTGTCCAATAAGTCTTTGGGTCATGATGATGGAGTGTGGAAGGGCCCTGCCATGCTCTGCCTCGTTTCATGATGAAGGGGCGGCAGTGAGTCAGACTGCCTTGGTCGGCACGGTGGTCAGGCTTATCCCGAGCTCCGAGCCGGTCGGCCTATTTGTTGACACTGTTATAGCATAAAATATATAGGCTTTT